>CP139508.1:395753647-395816646 GCA_021014915.2 Artemisia tridentata subsp. tridentata
ACTCTCAAAACAAAAGGCAGGATGTAGCCAAAGCTTACGCAGCTGGTTCAGGTGATAAGAGGGGGTACGATAGGAATGCACCTCTTTGAACCGCTATAAGCTACACCACAAAGGACAGTGCACAGTCAAATGTCACAACTGCCAGAAAGTGGGACACCTAGCAAAGAATTGTAGGTCAATACCCCTAGCCACCGCTCAAGCAGCACCACCCAACAATCGTAGGATGGAAGTCACCTGCTTTGGGTGCAGTGAAAAGGGTCATTACCTAAATTAGTGCAACAAATCACGAAATCAAGGAAATGGTGGTGGTCGTGGTAACCAGCTAGCAGTAGTCAACAATGGAAACCAGGGAAATGGAGGAGGAGCCCGTGGAAGAGTTTATGTTGTGGGCAGAAGGGAAACCCAGGACGACCCGAATGTGGTGACGGGTACGTTTCTTTTAAATAATCGTTATCCTTCAGTATTATTCGATACGGGAGCAAATAGAAGTTTTGTGTCGACTGCTTTTAGTCCTTTAATTGATATAGCTCCAACCACCTTAGACAATATCTTTAATGTAGAATTAGCTAACGGGAACTTAGAAAGAGTAGATACCATTATAAGGGGTTGCACTCTAAATTTATTAAACCACCTATTCAGCATCGATCTTATGCCAGTAGAGTTGGGTAGTTTTGACGTCATCATAGGGATGGATTGGCTATCGAAATATCATGCCGTCATCATCTGTGATGAAAAGATCGTCAGATCACCCTATGCGAACGAGATTCTGATAATTGAAGGAGATCGGAGCGATCGTGCGCGTTCGTCAAGGTTAAACATCATCTTGTGTACGAAGGTGCAGAAGTGCATTGAGAAAGGATGCCACCTCTTTCTAGCTCATGTTAGGAAAACCGGTTTTTTTATAACCGGTTTTCCCAAAATCGAAAATCGGTTTTAAACTGATTTATTTGCACCTCTAACTAAAATGGATTAATTGGTTATCGGACTAAAAATGTGTTATTGGGCTAAAAGTGGCCTATTCGGCCCAATAAACATTTAGGGAGACAAAAATAAATTTTTGAACATTTTTAGACTCGCTATAATTATTTTTGCACAATAGAACAATTTATAACGATAAAAACCATTTTGGGCTTATTTTGGCATTTTAAGCCCAATAAGCCAAATAAAAGGAATTTCGACCCATAAATTATGAACATTGACTTTTGAAAGAATTTTGACTAAGCGTTGACTTTTGTATCGAAAACTATAATAATGAAGCAATTATAACGATAAGTATAGTGATATCGATAAATATACACTTTAGACTATTTTTGCAATTATAGTGATAAAAAAGGATTATTTGAGGAAATTTGCAACACTTGAGAAAAATGGGAAAGCTTGAATAAACGAATGAGTCATGCCCGATTTGTCTAAAATTTCAACACTTAGAATATTTTTGGACAAAAACCGACTAAAAGACGAAACAGGTTATTTTCATTATTAAAAATATTAATTTTCCTAAATTAATATTTTTAGGCCTTGTAAGACTTATAAAAATATTTTGGGCACTTATGCACTCGCACTTATTAATTTCTCAAAAACTAAATACTTGTAATTTTCTTTATAATTATTTTTATGTTATAAATAAATATAATAATTTATAATATAATAATACCCCACTAGCACAATTATCAAATAAATTATTCAATGATCATGTAATTAATTATAAGTATTAATTAAATAAATATTTAACTATTAAATATATATATACGATAATATATATATTACTTACGCAGTTGCTACAAGCAAAGCACGGAAGCTCCGTCGCACGTACCTTCACCGTACACTTTCACCATGAGCCATCATCAAAGAGTTGTATATGATAAATCATTTTTAAATATATTTTACCATGCAGCAAGCAAGAAATACACGAGCACTAGTCACACGTAAACTTTTCAATTGAGTTAAGACATTTAAATTACGAATATTTCGCTAAGACTTACCATAATGATCTAGGTCGCGTGTCGGAGCGGTTGTGTAACACCCTAGGCAAATCCCACATCGGCTGTGGCCTGGAGAGATTCTGGGTTCATAAGATAACATTCCCCTTACAATGACACAACGCGTTTTGTGGTCTACTGCGTGTGGAGTTCTTAGTAACTAGCAGTTAAGCGTGCTCATGAGAGAGTAGTACTGGCTTGGGTGACCTGCCGGGAAGTCTTCAAATGAGGCCACAAAAACAAAGCCGTGAGCCTGCGGGCAAAGCGGACAATATTTGGTCTGAGTAGGCGGGATGTTACAGGTTGCACTGTTTTGTTGATTGAATTGCAGATTGCTATTGTTTTAAGGTGAGTTTATAGCCCCATATTTTTACGTTTTGTTTTATAAACCTTGGGTTGAGAAACATGCAAAACTGTTTTCATGGACCAAAAATGGATTTTGTTTTTATACACACTTGTATGCAGAAACCTAAGTTAGCTGAATCCCATTGCGCCCACTATCATCAACCGTCAATTCCTGATGGGAAACGCGTGTGATATAAATAGATCTATTGGGGGTGACTCCCCCGTTCGGTTGGCTCGGCATAGTCAATGCGAACGTATACCATATGGAATTTGGCCGAGTGTCTGGGGATTAACACTCGCGGGCACCCGTTATTTGATCTTGTTTGTCTAGTTCGGTTGGATGAGGCTTAGCGTTTGCATAGCGGGATAGTGTGTGATTTGCTGAATTGTTTGCCGAATATTTGTTATGGTCCATATGTGCTTATTTACTTTAAACCTATGAACTCACCAGCGTTAACTGAATTTTAGCATGTTTTTCTCAAGAAATTGAGAATGGTTTTACTGAAGGCAGGGCATGGCGATGGTCATAAAATTTGTTGGAAATGTTTTTATTGTTGCGTTAAACTCTGAATTTGGGACCGCTTGTTAAATGGGCTACATTTTATTTGAACTGAATTTGATGTATGACAATATGACTTTGAATATGTAATGTATTTTAAAACGGATTTTTAATCCGTTCTCTATATCTTGTGTTGTGATTATCGATTTAGTAGCACCCAAAGTGTATGCTTCCGCAATATCTTGATTTTGGGAGGTGTTACAAATCTTTATAGATTATTTTAAGGTTTGAATAATATTATGCTTGTTTTAGTGTATCAAGATTCAATCTTTAAGGATAGTTTTAAGGTTTGAAATTGCTTGAATCATGTTATTTTATGTTTATGTGATCTGGGCTGTTGAGATTTGTATTCAATTATTGAGTTTAATTACTTCTTTGAAAATATTGATCTATAATATGATACTCTTTAGAAGGTTAGTCTATATTTGAGTGTATAAAGATTTGATATTTTCGGATTGTTTTTTATTTATATGATCTGGGCAATCAAGGTTTAATTTTAGTTTTGGACTTGGGTTGTTAAAAGTTTGAAAGATAGATTGAATTTGTTATTTTGTATATGCAACATGAAAATGAAGTGTATTATTTTAAAGATAGCTCACATTAATTTTCTGGGTTGTGGTGGTGGTGGTTTGGTCGTTTTCTGGGTTGTGGTGGTGGTGGTTTGGTCATTTCTGGGTTGTGGTGGTGGTGGTGGTTTGGTAATAATAATAATAATAATAATAATAATAATAATAATAATAATAATAATAATAATGGTGGTGGTGGTGGTTTAATAATAATAATAATAATAATAATAATAATATGAGAGTAGTTTGGTCATTTCACCCTTTTAGACAGTCAAACTAACAGAAAATTTGGTCAAAGGACCAAACCCGTTATGGGTCGCAACCACAGGGACTGGATCTGTTAAAAAAAAGTATAGGGACTAAAAGCGTTAAACCCAACGACCATAGGGACCATTTTCGAAATTAACTCTAAAAAAAGAATAAAAAGGACTGTCTGATAAAGGGAGAACCTGAAACTTGAACCCGTGAAGGAATCATGTACTCAAAAAAAAAAAAAAAAAAAAAAAAAAATTACAAGACAAAAATGAAAAACATAAAGACAGCTAGGGGGTAGAGAGGGTATGTATAGTAACCCCCCCCCCCCCCCCCCCTCCCTCCCTCTTTTTCATAATTTTCAGTCAAAGGGCATTTAAGTCATTTGCGTTTTTTAATTTCACCCCAAATTTCAAATGCACATAACTTTCAAATGACAAACTTTTACGATTTGATATGCATTTTTATATATAAATCGCAACTTTTTCTTTTAAATTCTAAGTGGGTTATGGTTTTCTTAAAATTTTCGATATATTCAACCCTATTTTTGTCTAACTTAAAAGTTGAATTACGTAAAACTTCAAACACAAAAGTTATAGATTTTTTGCCGTTCTTTACTTGAAAATTTAAATCACTCAATTACGATATGATATTAGTGAGATATCGAATTTTGAAAATGATGTTTTAAACATATTTAGTTCGCTGGTTTTTCTGCTGCTGCTCCTCCTTCTATTTCAACAACGAGGTCGGCTTCGACCCGCCGCGTTACGGTGGAGCAATGATCTAAGCAAACAAACAATCACAATGATATTATATATGAAACAACCTTTATGAAACGAAACCAAAGCTAGTAGCGAAACCAAACAAAACCTGAACCTAATATATATCTCCAAAATGATCAATAATAATTTCGAAAGTTAACATCAAAATGGTTCAACAATCATAAATCCAATTAAGCAAGTTGCAAACAAATTAAGCCAACCAAAAGTATTCAATGCAAAACTAACAGCAGCTTGTTTTCATTTGCTAATCAACGTTCATTGAATCTCTGATCACAACATGCTGTATACTAAAATAAATTCTGAGAATTTGTTGTCTAATCAATTTATCTATTTCATAGCACTGGTAAGATTGAGACTTGCCTGGGTTAGCTGAAGCTTGACACGATGAAGGCGCTTTTAAGCCCTTCCCGAAGGAAAGAGGGAATGGCCCTTCTCTTTACCGTGATTGTTTACGAACAGTCGTCTTTTTTGGTGAAGGCTTTAACACATTCACTCACACCTGTTCACAGAACTCAAAAGAGAGAAAAAAAAAAAAAAAAAAAAAACAGAATAAAAAAATAGGAAAAAAAATACTAATAATAAAAAATTAAAGTTTAACAAACATAAATTTCTTTTACAACACCGACGTTCGTTGGTGCTTCCATCTCAGTTGGAGAATGACGGTTGGTAGCGTCCGTTACAACGGCAGCACCAAAGTCCAGCGCGTTTGGAACACTACAACCTACAAAGACAAAAGAATAAGACATAAGTACAATACTATATACCACCGATAAATGTGAGTAATAATAATAGTAGAAATATTTTGGTGCAGTGCGATTGATAAGATCCAAGATTAACCCATTTTAAATGGTAATGGCATGTCGTTTTATCGGTTCATGTAGTTTTATTTTAGTGTGTTGGTTTTTTTACTGGTTGCATTTTAGTGTTCGTGTTGGTTTTCATCAATATATGTGGTAAAACAGCATAAGCAAATCAGAGAAGGCAATTGCATATGGCTAACCTGTAAATGGCGCTGCTGTTGGTGTGTGCGTCTGAGCGGCAGTCGTTCCTGCAACCGTTGACGGTGTTGTTCTACTTCTCTTAGCGGCTTTTATTGTTGGAAGGGTCAACCGCAAACCGTCAGTCCCTAAAACAATGGGCAGATAAATAGTCAGAGAGCTTGCTGGGATAGGAATTATGCATTACGGTATTGCTAAAGGATTAAAAAAAATCATATTGGAAGTCTCTACACGTTTTTTTCATTAACTAAAAGCGCAAAAAGGGAAGATGATATCATGGCATGGACAACCTTGTTTTACAACAAAGATATCGTTACCCGAAAGTGTGGTGGAAGCTGTCTTTGTCCTCTTATACTGATTCGGTGACCTGCACGTTAGACACAAAAGAAATGAATAACCAATATATACAAATACATAATCGAAAGTAACGATAGTGATTTGGATATTGCAACTGTAGGTTGGTAACCTGTATGCGCAGCGTTGGTCATGTGCTTGCTTGCCGGAACTGCTGTTGGGGTTGCCGTTACTGCATATTGATATACACATAATCAAGCATCATGAGGTGATCATGGTTCAAATGAACAAAAAATCTTAAACAACTTACATGTCCCTAAATGCCTTCTTCATTTTCACGTGGACGGTTCCAAAATCTAAACCTTATGTAGCTAAGGCACACACTTGAATACTATTTAGGCACAGCTGAAAACAGAAGACCTACAATGATATACACTTCAGTATCATGGTATAATCAAAACACAATTGCATAAATTAATACATTTTTTCAACATATCATAATTTGTCGATAGATTTGTATATTTGCATTTAAATTTCAAAAGTGATTACGCAAATAGTACAGGGCATAATGGGATGTATTTCTACCATTTGACAATCATTTTCATTGCAGATTTGCAGCTAATATCAATCTAGCTATTCAAAACCTAATGACATAACTATACGCGGAAACAAGTTATTCAAACACGACTAAATAATCAAATAATCACGTTCAAACCACCAATATATTCTTTAATAAACTACCGCCAATCTGCCATGATCAATAGTAGCAACAACACGTTCTAGAAACTATGAGCAACTACTGCTAGAGACTATAAGTAATACTACTAACTAACATAGTCGATTACGCAAACCTTAAGATCTTTAAATCTACTCAGCTGATCTATTCCAAATAAACTAAATTTCGATACCAAAACGCGAAAAAGATAAACAAATTCCATCAACTACATAACATCAAATCAAAAAAAGGTAAATCTTGAAACATAGTAACAAATAAAGAAACGATTTAGGGAAGCTGAACTAAGTTCAACAGGAAGCCCTTCACACGATTGCAACCGGTCAAATATCTCCAGTCCATGTGTCTGAACTTTCGCAAACAACGACTCAACCTTCAAAACCTATAAAAACACAAAACACAACCTAATTAAACGAAACAACCAATAACCTCAAGACAAACAAAAATAAGAATTATCGGCAAGTAAGAAACTTACAAAGTAAACTTTGCTCATAAATTCCTTCTGCAACACCTGCTAACGCCCAAGGACTGTTTTCGAGTCATTCCCTTTGTCACCAGTTATAAAAAACTGATTTATAAAGCGAAAATACATTCAAGATCACATTATTCTGTTCAGTAACATGTGACGATTTAAAAGTGTAAAAAAGTTTTTGATAATGAACCTGTGAGGTTCTAAAGTTTATAATAAAAGAGTTTCAAACTTTTTAAGTCCATTAATGCATTACCAGTTTATGTCCATGTCCTCTTGTTCCCATTTAACCAAAGTGTTGGGAATTATCACACGATTCAAGAGAAGACAAACTTAGGTCTGGTAATATATCAAAGTTAGGTCTGTTTGTGTATTAGGTCTGGTAATACATGGTTAAGTCTGGTAGTCTGTATTAAGTCTGGTTGACTTATTATGTTAAGTCTGGTCGTGAAGTAAGGAAAGTCTGTTAGAGATAAGTTAGGAAAAGATACAAAACGTGTAAGTATCTTTTTAGAAGATTCGTGAATATCTTCTTAGTCGGTTAGTATTAGGGTTTCCTGGTGTATAAAAGGATCCCTAAGATTGTTAGTTTAACAAGAAAGTTGTATGAGTTTCACTATTGTGATTAAAAGTAATATACGAAGTTAGTGTTATCTCTGTATTTGTTCTTCATTGTTCTTGTTAAGTTTCCGCATTAACATTAACAATTGTTAAGGGTTTCTCACTTAGACTGGTTTGGATTTATCCCAACCATCTACTAAGTATTCAAGGCTACTTAGAGATCCACATACAATTCGTGGACCAACACAAAGTCATCTGCTACTTCAGCTTTTTCATCAGCAGCGCCAATCGTTCAAACAAAATGTTACAATTATGTCGAACTGATTCACAGCTTGCTTCAAAGGTAGCACTTCCAGCAGTAAACAATATGACGATTCCCTAAACAGATGATTAAAAAGATGAAATAAACTTACTAACTAATTTCATTACATTTCGGAAGCAGGGAAAACTTTTTCACACCCATCATTCCTAATTAAAAAAATAAATAAATAAATAAAAAATCCATGCCTACCGTATTCTTGAAAACAGATTCCACTATCATCAGTACCATCTGCACCAAACCACCTCCGGCCTCCCTAATAGCTGTGATAATAATAATAATAATAATAATAATAATAATAATAATAATAATAAAAAAAGAAAAAAAAAAAAAAGAAAAGAAAAAAACCACTGTGAGAAACAGACACCTCAAAAGTTGAAAACAAACATGTAAATTAAAGATTTAGCTGCAAACATCATCAGCGTGGTAACCTGCAAAACAAATCAAGAAAACCCCAAAATTAAGAAAACCCTAATTTGAAATACAAATCTCACCATCATCTTTGAAATACAAATCTCACCATCATCTTTGAGGAGCTGTCTCACCATCATCTTTGAGGAGCTGCAAATATTATGGTTGAAAATAACCGAAACTTAAACCCAATCGAATCTACATAAATGAAAACATAAAACCTAATTGATTTAGGGTTAATGATTTTGATGAGTTCTGGAAAGGGGTAACGCACATACCTCTTTTATTCGCTTTTTCTTCCATACTTCGATCATGATTGTCGGTTTTTCTGGAAAGGGAAGATTTATTGTTGATTAACATAGCTTGATCTCTGTTTGATTTTAGTAAAGGTAGACGCTTCTAGCGTTCCAGTGATTTTTATTATAACGAAAACATAAAAAGGCCATTTGGGCCGTTTCATGGACTGTTATTTGGGCTCCCATATGCTTGCGTAAGATGACGTAATCAAAACGATACCGTTTTAAACGGTAAATTATGCATATAGTAATTTGGTTAGTTCACGGTTTGTTTGTGACTACAGCTACCTTAAATGTGTTTAGTGGTTTGTTAATAAATGGGTTTTGTTACTTTTTTTAAAGAAGATTCTAGCTTTTTACTGTATTAAACACCAAAAATGAAGATTCTAGCTCTTTACTGTATTAAACTCACAAATGAACATTACGGGTATTTATTATACTTAATTTTAGGGAAGTGATAAACATAAATTTTAGAAAAAAATACTAAAAATTACAAATTAAGTAGACACATTCTGGCCATTCAATTTTTTTCAAACAAAAAAGTTTCTTTCTCGAAAATAAAATTTTTACAAGCGGTAAATTGTTAAATGATAGAAAAATACGTCATCGCGACGAGAAATTTTATTTTATTATTATTATTTTTTTTTCCAGTAAATGAGCAGTTTAATATATTTTTGACAAATCCTTTTTCCACTTTCTCATGGGTATTAAATATTAGACGATAGAAAATAAATATTAGACGATACAAAATTCAATTTGATTTGTTATGCGTGTTTTAAATTTCAAATCATAAATGACATTTTTAGTTACAATTAAGCCTTTTGACACTAGCGCATATGGTCTGTTTTGGAGATTTATCCCGATTGTTGTATTGGGATATCTAGAAAAGTCGTGATAGAACATATTCAAGGAAGGATTAATGTGTTAGTGGTGATATGGCTGAACTGACCTGTTGACACATGTGGACGGTGGACCTACATAAAACACTTCATATGCAAATTGGTCACATCTTCATATCATTTACTCACTCTCTTCCAAAATTATTCTCACCCGACAAAAAAACACATTTTTAAAAAAAAATATCACTATCACTACTTTCTCTCTCTTACTTTTTTGCCAAATGACAAGTTTACCCTTAACTAATTAATTAACACTTCTTTAAAGTTTGCAATATTAATTTCAACCAAGGGTAATATAGTACTAGTAAAACTTTACCAAACTCCACCGTCTATTTTTGATATGTGACAATAATTTTGAGGGCAAAAGTTCTTTATAGATTCAACTTTTACCATAGAACCCATCAAGCAATCTTAACCACTCATTTTTCTTATCAAAATAAAAAAATTAATTTCCACCATTTTTTTAAAACTTAAATATCTCGCAAACCATAAATCGTCAAGCTACAAAAAAAATACCATCGCGACGAGAATTAAATTATCTTTCTATAGACATGCATTGTTATATATTTTCGATGAACTTTTTTTTCGATGAACTTTTTTTTTTCCAAAATTTTCGTCCAGAAAAATCATATATGATTCGTAAGAATCATATATGATTCGATTTTAACAAATCATATATGATTCCGTACGAATCATATATGATTCTTACGAATCATATATGATTCGTAAAAATCGAATCATATATGATTCGTACGGAATCATATATGATTTTTACGAATCATATATGATTCTTTCTGGGCGGAAATTAAAAAAAAAGTTCGTCGAAAAAAAAAAAGTCGTCGAAAGTATATAACAATGCATATCTATAGAAAGATCATTTAATTCTCGTCGCGATGGTATTTTTTTTGTAGCTTGAAGATTTACCGTTTGCAAGATATGTTGTTTTAAAAAAAAGATGAAAAATAAAAATGGGTGGCTATGATTGGTCCATTGGTTCTATGGTAAATATGAGATCTATATTGATCTCATCTCTAATTTTGAGACATCCGAAAAAAGAATAAGTGACAATAAAATTAGGACGGAGGGAGTATCATTTATGGGTGGTACACGTAGTTTCCATTTAAAAATTGAGTACCTCTTTTTTACGCACCTGGTATAATTCTCGTGCACATTAGACCCATGGTATTATTGAATATTGTCGACTAGTGTTTTGGTTTCACATATATTTTGGCCCTCGTTTGATTAAGACATGATGAACAGTCCCAGTCACACATCATTTTGGGCAAATCTTTGACGTTATCTTGCATATTTGTAAAGATGCTACTAATAAATATCTACCAGTGGTTGTATTTCGTTTTAAAGATATTGACTTAATGGTCTCTTTAAAAGACTCTTCTTATCTGGTTTTGAAAATATGGCCATTTTATTGTTTTTTTTTTTTTTTTTTTTTTTTTTTTTTTTTTTTCTTTCTTAAACCAGCTGAGCTGCACGCCGAAAGATTACCGAAAGCTGTTACTCTCGATCTAAACATATATAATAGAAGGTTTTGACAAATGCGACTGGGATAATGACGTCCTATGTGACGTGACAAGAAGGGGTGATTCGTCTTACCAATATAGAAATAATAAATACATTGAATGTAGATATAACTTAAAATTTTTTATTTACATTCCTAAAATATTTCGTAAAATGATTATTTCACAATATTTAACTATTAAACTTTAAATTTTAATTTATAGTTAAAATAAATAACAAATGTAGTTTATTAAATAATTGTTTCCTTAATGAAACTATCTCGTCCATCAGACGAGTCTTAAAATCTAGTTTTATTTATGTTATATTATTTATAGTCCATCGTGAGTTTTGTCTTTTTGAAATAATTCTTTATAAACCAAGTGGTTTATAAAGAAAATGATGGTTGCTGTCAACAATCTTCTTTAGATATTGGAGCACCATAACATGTCATTGTTAGCTCTCAGCTCACTTGACCATTTATTTGCATGGTGACTGATATCGTATAAAGCAAGTAGGACATTGCATGGTGATTGATATCGTATAAAGCAAGTAGGACAAAGCAAGTAGGACATTGCATGGTGATTGATATCGTATAAAGCAAGTAGGACATTGCAAGGAAAAGTGAAAGGAACAATGATGAATGATGTGATCAAAGTTGATGGACTTGAAACAGCTATAGATGATTACTAGCTTATGGTTCAATTTAGTTATCATTTTCGTTTTGATTGAAGAAATGAAAAGTATAAAGATGTATCTCGTCACTCAAATTCTATTACTTTTTCACAAGTCGACTATTTTGAATTATGGAGTCTTTTAAAACTGTCCACAAAAACAACTATAGATGATTATGGGTTTATGGTTCAATTTAGCTATCATTTTCGTTTTGATTGAAGAATGGAAAAGTATGAAGATGCATCTTGTCACTCAAATTCTATAACTTTTTCACAAATCGACCGTTTGAATTATATAGTCTTTTAAAACTGTCCACAAAAAAGGTCAAAGATTTTCAGCAAAATAAGTCCATATAGTGTTATGCACATGTCATATAAGTCCATATATAGTGATATAGATTAATTTTCAGCAAAATATCATGCAAAAACAACCAAACATGTACTACTATGACAACTACTTTATTCTCAGTTAAGTGAAAATCACTGTCATTGCTATATCTCTTTGAGTTGCTCGGAAAAATCCATTTAAGAGGCAAACAATTACCCCATAACTAATTAGCTTTGATGCTAAAAAAAGAGAGTTCCGCCTGTGTAATGTGTTCGAAACGTACTAGATGGACGTTTCAAAATTGTTTATACGAAATTAAACAACTTTGAATAATAAGGTCTAATAAAATTTTAGAATTAAAAGCTAATTCAAACCAAAAGATTAGCTAGTGTCTTATAATATATATATATATATATTTATATATATATATATATATATATATATATATATATATATATATATATATATATATATATATATATATTTGTTTAAGCTTATTATTGTATTTATAAACTTATTTAACTCGTTTTATATTGAGGAAAGTTTAATATGGAACAAAAAATATTTAAAGAACAAAGCGCTCAATCTGAGCAATTGATTTTATATCCATCCGACCGTTGGATCTATAAGTCATATAATTAGCGAAGGGCACTTTTGTATTTTATCTCGCCCCATCATTTATACCCGTCATTTCCCAGTTTCCCATTTACACTCTCACTCTCCTACTAACATCCCACCCTTCCTCTCTCTCACACCTGTTACTGTAACACCCCCTAATTTGGTTTGTGGCAGCGGAAAAGTAATTAGGGTGTTACGGTGAGGATCGAGGTTTAAATTTCAGAAAACGGCCCGGAAGGGGCGTTTTGAAAGTTATATGTCATTCAAAATAATATTCTTGATACAAAAGTGAGATATTTGATTTGAAAATCCCATAAAAAGATGTGATAATTTGAAAGGAATGACATATTTGATTTTACACCATTTAAGTTATCAGAGTAAAAGATGCCCGCTCCGTGTCTTGTCCTGCTCCGTTAATTACCTGAGATAAACATGCTTAAAACGTCAACACAATGGTTGGTGAGTTCGTGGAGTTTAATGGAAAATAACTTAATTCAATAAGTTTCAAGAGTGTTATGATGATATTTGAAATGAGTATAAATACAAGTAAGCCGTGGCGTTCAATAGTTTCAAGAAATTCGAGTAGTATACAGTAATAGTCGAAATAAATACTAGTACTTCCTGAAGTAAATATCAAGTTGTGTTGAGTAGGAATTCACAAGTAAATCATGTATGAATTCAAGAGATCATAAATTTCAAGTTATAAATAAAGATGAGCTACGTTGATATACGCTCGACGTGAAGTATCGGTCAACTTTTTAAAGTAACGATATACTAAGCATTTTGGCTGTCTCTAATAGAATTCACAATTTAATCACATATGATAACAGTCAAAGTTCAAGTACGGGATTCATAATCATAACACGTAGTGAAATAATAGTCTAAAGTCTGAAATCTATCAGTGTAAAGTGGTGGTCTTCTAAATACAGCTGTATCCTAGGATATATATATGAAACATTCATATATTCATAAAGTTATATTGCCTTAAGCCTCATGACACGCAAAACGTTAACAGAGTACCGTAAAACGGAGTGTTCACCAAATTAATGACGAAAGTTTTTGCCCTCGTGTAATAGGTGATTTGCCACTTCCTATTTTTCTCAAATATAGTGCATCGCGACTAATACGACTAGCCATAGGCATTCCGTCCTAGTATTAGTGGGATAGGTTGTCAGTCCTCCAACAGGTTTCGAAGCTGTTACTATATTCGCGCTCACCGCAGTGATTAATGGCTCATGATAAAAGGACTTTATGGCAATAAGGTGTGCTTAGGCAATATAGGTCTCAAGGTTCATAAAATATACGTATTCTGATCTTGGCAATTATTTCCAGTGGAATATAGAAATATCATAATAAGTAACAGTTCATTCATTTGTTATATGAATACATACAGTGAGTTTCAGTATCATGTTACGTCAAGTAGTTCAGAGATGTTATGTTTCAAGTTCCGTGTTTAAGCTAAACAGGTAATTTGCACATATATCGAGCATGTATTCCTTCCAGATATGATTCGATCATGTAAAACATAGTTGATGATTTTGAGTAAATCATAAGATATTTCAAGTAATATAAAACAGTTAAAGCATGCATCTCTCCCAAAAGAGTTATTAAAAACAAGTGTGAAAAGTAGGGGCCACGACTCACGATAAATCATAAGAGTTTTCATAGTACTTATAGAAGTATAAACGTCAAGCAAATCATATATTTGATAATGAGTAAAACATTTACAAGCATGTATCTCCCCCAAAAGAGTTATTAAAAGCAAGTATTAAAAGAGGGGGGCCACGACTCACCTTAGCCACAGCAAAGCAAAGATCACACTGACACGACTGGCATCTAGAGCATATCACAACGGTCTCAAAAACATATAGCACGATGAACACAACGATCTAGTATCGGCACAACCTAGTACATATACAGTTATCTCAAAACACGTCTCGCAAAATAATAAAGTCTATAAAAGACAATGTGTCGTAGTTTTCGTGGATTATTCAGTTTTCCAAAACTTATCAAAAGCTTAGTTTAAATGTTTCATGTGGTGTGGTAAGATAACCTAGACTCGACGTACAACTCACGCCAAAAAGAATAGACATCAACTAACTCAAGAGGATACTGACGAGAACTCAAACCAAGGAGGACAACTTAGAAGCTAAAGTCAAATAAACACTTCAAATAAAATAACTAGTTTGTACGTTTCGGCATTTACCCCGTTATTCCCAAATAGTTGGTATAAGACAATGATGTTTTATAATAAAAATGAGTTTAGTTAATAAAACTAGTTTTTCTCGAGTCATCGAGACTTGGATTAACCAAAACTGAAATTACAATATTTAGCAAGTTTATGTCCCACTATTAACCTCGTAAATATTAGTTTAGGTTTTATTGAAGATTTTGTGTCCGGTCCGAGTCTAATATAAAATGTTCAATAAGTCCGTCTTCTAATATTGTAAGTCCGATAATGATTCACGATTGTCCAAATTGTCCAAGTATAATAATCAAAGTCCGTATTCAAATTTAAGTCACAATTTCAAATACCATCCGGAACGTCTTCAAGAGCGCCAATGTCATAATAAAGTAATACCCATAAAAAGTTTTTAACACTGGTAACATGTAATTATTTAACACGTGCTTATAATTTTTAACCCACACACTCCTTCCTTTTTATTAGTGGGCTAGCTAGCCCAAGACACAAGTCAAACACCCCCATGTGCAATGGGCTTCAGCCCGTAGCTGACCCAACACCAAATCCAACAATAATGTGTAGATCCAGTTACCAGTATAATCCATAAACCAAAAACAATAAGCAAGGCACCCTATTTCGACTAGAACACAAGTTACTCGCAAACACACCTTTGTGTGATTTCGACCCAAACCGAGACCAGGAAAACAACCAAGTTCGTACTAACTCCCTTATGCCGAGGCTCAAACCCAAACAAGCACAAACAACACGATAATGAACCAAGAGTATTATAACTTATATCACACCGAGACCACCAGCGAGAGAAATAAACGAATGGAAACAAGCACACTCTACTCGATTGAGACTCAACTTCACGAACAATAACCATGATTGTTACAACCCATATTAACCGATACCTCTTGGTCTCGGCCTCAAACCGGTAACGACAACAACCCAATATCAAGACATGACAACCACGACACGAAAATTAGTCTTGCCGAGACCCTAATGGTCTCGGCTTTTACCATCGGCTATCAAACCCAAATAGCACCCATAGGGGTGATTTTTGTGAACCGAACAACACCTAACAAACAACAACGATAACATTGCTGAGACCCTAGTGGTCTCGGTCTCAACCCAAACGCAACCAACTGGACTCGACTCGCGACAAGAATCTGAAACACCCTTTCGGGTTACATGTCTACCACAAATCCACAAATAAAAGCATATTTTAATCAGTTTCATAATCACCAAGTTATCAAAATCGTTTGTAATCCAATGTTATCCACGAAAACATTAACAATATCAAGATAATCGGTAATAATAATAATAATAATAATAATAATAATAATAATAATAATAATAATAATAATAATAATAAAAATATACGACGGGATTCTCGGTTTTACCATGACAAGAAGGAGAAGACTGAGTGGCGGAAGAATGATGGAGACGACGAGGTTGGCTGTGGTAACAGCCACACCACGATGGCGACAGCAACGATCCAAAAGAGACCCAAAACTGTGCTAAACACTCGATCTAAACTCGTTACCTCCACTTGTGTTTGCCGGATAAACATGCCAGAAAAATCATTAGTCATCGAAAGAAAATGAATGGATGGGGTGGATTCTGAGGCGCGTGAAGTATAGGGAAATGATGAGGAAGATGAGATGATCAATTTGGTGGTGGCGGTGAGAGGTGGTGAGCGGCGGTGAAGCGCCTGTGACTTGTTTTGTTCGCCGGAAATGAGAGAGGAGAGAGAGGTGAGGGAAATTTAGTATAGGAAGTGTGTATGGTGAGGAAGAGTTAGGTATAATATAGAAGAATATAACACACGTTTTTATTGTCAATCATTGGAGTTCCTGTAGTTTGATGGACAGCTATGCGTATTTGGAACAATTATTGATGTTACATGGACAGCTATGCATATTTTTACCGACATCAAGATATTGTATAGAAGATATTTGTAGGTAGGTAGTAGGTTGGGTTGTAGCTTAATTAAATGGGGTTTGTGTAATGAAATATGTTTTGTATGAATGAATGTAGTTAGTGAAATATAAATGTGATTAATGTATCAAGTTATAGGTTTAGTAGTTTTAACTATAATGTGTAATTTGTGTAACATAAATTTAGTGTGAATGGAGTTTTGTGAAACACTGAGTTTTCAAGGTACGTGTCGCTATTTAATATATGTTGTCAAAACGTAATGTGGTAATAATAAAAGAAAAGTTTAAATTTTCCCGTAAAAATGGGTGTTGTTAAATGGTAACTCGAGGTTATTATTAATTAACAAGGATTATTACGATGGATTTTCGTGGGATCTTACATCCCACCCTTCCTCTCTCTCACACCTGTTACACACACTTTCTCTCTCACCAA
This sequence comes from Artemisia tridentata subsp. tridentata, assembly GCA_021014915.2. Taxonomy (NCBI): domain Eukaryota; kingdom Viridiplantae; phylum Streptophyta; class Magnoliopsida; order Asterales; family Asteraceae; genus Artemisia; species Artemisia tridentata. The sequence continues at coordinate 395,770,801 of CP139508.1, forward strand.
ATAATTCATCTTCATAGATCCAAACCTTTCCAAATCCAATAGGAACCAAAACTCTTTTAAATAATTTGATTTTGGGTGTTATCATTGGTGATGTCGTGTCACTCATTTTCCGGCCACTGAGAGATGGTGTTGTTGCAGCGGTGGTTGTTGTAACCACAACTTTCCGTTCACTCCCACCCTCCGATCAACCACGACCATGTTCTCAAAGAGTCTCTTCACCACATCACCTAGGCCGGTTCCCTGGTTTTCAAAACCGTTCCGGTCGACAGTATCCATTTAGCTTGTTTACCACAAATCTCAAGGTTTTATTTGTTTAATTAAAATATACGATTTTAGATCTGTATGTTTTAATTTGAGTTTATAATTTTTTTTTTTTTTTTTTTTTTTTTTTTTTTTTTTTTTTTTTTATCATCTTATAAATTTGTATAATAAAAAGCTTGTTTTTTTATTGGAACATCAAAATTTGAATATCTTGTTTTTGATTGAAACTAAAGAAACATGTTGTAGGTATAAAAATGTATAACGAGCCTTGCTTTTTCAGTAATGGGTATTAATATCTTGTTTGTGGGCCTTAAAAATGTATAACATGTTGCTAATTCAAGTGGTTATCTATCCTTTTGTCTGTTTTGCATCAAGTTCGCGTGGCGGACCACATGGAAAAAGGCAAAGACCGAGTTCTCTAATGTCGAAACTTACTCAAGGATGACTTAAAGATCATTAAGTTGCTACTCAAAAAGTAATGGATTTGCTTCAACGATGGCAACGTAATACCTAGATGCTTAGTTAGACTAAGTAACTTCTTATTTTCTGTTTATAAGTAGCAGCTTTATAATATTTTGTTTAAGTGACAACTTTTTAGTGTCTTTTTATAAGTAATAACTTATTGATAGTGTTGCTACAAGAACTTATTGGTTATTATAATAAATATTATTGGTGTTTATAGATTGTTGGAATATATAATTTTTGGATCCTTACGGGTTATTTGTATAAATGTGAATTGTTGACTGAAAATGAAAATAGAGAAAAATGCAGAACTAGCATTAGCTCAATATAAAGCAAAAACTTTTGCGACAGAATCACATGTGTTTTAGAACAAAGAGTAAATCACACATGAAAAAACAGAATCACACGTAATTTTACTTGCAATATCTCCATGGGATATAAGATGAATCACATGGGGTAAAGGATGAATCACAAGTGATTCATCAAAGAAACTACACTAATGTTACTTGACAAAATATCAGATACCATCAATAACTTGATCACATGGGTAATGTGTATGAATCACATGGGATTCTATATGAATCACAAGGGATCATATATGAATCAAAAGGGATCATATAGAATCACATGGGATTAGGGATGAATCACAAGTGATTCATCAAAGAATCCCATGGGATAATGTATGAATCACATAAAGATACTTGACTGGAAAATATCATAAAAAGACAGATTTCTAAGAAACTACACTACTGTACTTGACAAAAAAATCATAAAGCATTAGTTATCGTATTGCTGTTACCAATATCTTTTATGAGATTCATACAGAAACTACACTACTGTTACTTGACAAAATATCATATTCCATCAATAACTTGATCACATGGGTAATTTGTATGAATCACATGGGATTCTATATGAATGACAAGGGATCATATAGAATCAGATGGGATTAGGGATGAATCACAAGTGATTCATCAAAGAATCCCATGGGATTCTGTATGAATCACATGTTTTCAATGACTTCAAAAAAAGACATTCAACTTCACAAAAGACGGTCTTCTTCTTGAATGCTTAGATACGCTCACGTTTCTCCCTATTCCTAACTGCTTCAACAATTATAAACATCATTTCAGGAGAAGCAAGTTATCAAACTCCTTTGCTAATTCAAGCATCTTCTCCGCATGACCATTAAGCTCGTGTAACAATATCAATAGCCTCAACATGTCAGATTGGCCTTCCGACTCGGCAACCAGCCCACAATCCCATTTTCCAGCAGCTTCACCGGTGTACGATTCCATATGTAACATAGTGAAAATACCGCAATCTCGGAACTTTTTTTTGGTCCTCCACTTCAGATTTGGGATTTTTGGCTTGACTTTACCAATGTTAGCATGTTGTTTTTTTTGACCATACAACTTGAAATGACGGGCAAACAAAGTTTTCTACAAAATTATAAAAAAAAAAGAGCATAAATTAACTAGAATTCTGGGAAAATGGGAAAATGTCAATTGGGATTCAACATGAATCGCATGAGATTCATCTAGAATCACATGGGATTCTGTCACAATCACATGTGATTTTGTATGAATCACAAGGGATTCATCAAAGAATCACATGGGATTCTGTATAAATAACAAAATCATATGAGATTCTGTCTCAATCACAAATGATTCATCTAGAATCACATGTGAACCACATGTAAATCACTTGATATTTATATCAAAATATTTATATTTTTCATAACAAAATACTACAACAATATAATCACATGTGATTTACTCATTTCCATATCAAAATATAATCAAATTTGATTCATGTTAAAAAGTCTAATGACAAAAAAAATCTTATAATAATCCATTACATATAAGCCAAAACACAAATGTATAGTTAATGCTTCATCTTGTCCTATCCTCCTAGATATTTACCCTAAATCCACTATCGGTACCCATTAATTAATTTTTCTTCCTCTTTATTAGCAAAGTCAAAACATTTAATCTGCAGATAACTTTTTATTGAAAACATAAATAGCTCATACATACCTTTTACATTATTTCTCACATCAATCCACACAAATATATTTCTCTCATATTTATTATTTTCAAAAACCCATTTCTCAAGCCATCGTACTTTAAGATCGGCCACCGGTTCTCCACCACAAACACAACTTAAATCAAATTAAAACCACAAAACCATCTTTTCCCTAAGAACCTAAAATCTTAAGCACTAACACACACATACAAAAGATACATAAATATAAAAAAAAGCAGAACACACAAAAACTTGGATCTAGATGAGTGGTGGTTTAAGCACACATAAAACTTAGGAGTCGACGGTGGTGAAGTGGTGGTTGAAGTTGCCGGAAAAATTGGAGCCGGCAGTGGTGGGCGGTGCCGATGAAAATGGTGAAAAGTTGTCGGAAAAAAAACATGTTGTGGACTTGTGGTGGTTAAAAGTGAGTTGTGGAAGAAAGTGATTTTATGAAGAAAAATATATTGCTGTGATTCCTGTGAGCTTTATGGTGATTTTCCGATCATTTTCTAGCGACAAAACCAATCTCACCGACCTCACCTTCGTGTGATTCCTGTGGTTTTATGGTGATTTTCCGGTGGTTTATTGTGATTCTGGCGGTCTTGATGTGATTTCGATGATTTTCCGGTGGTTTTATGGTGATTCCGGCGAATGATGAGAGAGAAAGTAGATTGATGAGAGAGAAAGTGATGTATTAAATTAGATAGATTGGGATATTTTTTGCTTTTATGGAAACATGTGAAATTACTGATGTGGCATTGTTTGTAATTTTTGGCTTCGAATGCTACTAAACAAAATGCTAAACAATCGTAGTCAAACAAGGTTCAATTCTAAACGCTAACCAAACAAGCTTTCAATTCTAAACGAGAACCAGTGCTAAATGCTGTATTAAGCTCCATGCCAAAACATCCACTTGAAATTCTGAGGTGTTTGTTTCGGCTTATATATCTATAACAACCCGTAAATTTTCAGGCTATTATTTTAATAATAATACTGTAATAGGTTATCTCACTTTCACTCAAGACTGACACCACACGCAAACCAGAAATAAATTTAAAACTCAGAAAATTATAGTGAATAATTAAGGACTCAAAAATACATTCAAGTATTGCATAACGACTTTAAAGATATAATATCTCATATTTGTGACGGTTCCAGAAAGGACCCGAATTTGACACAGTTTAACGAAACGTGGGAATAAAAATACCACACCTTAACTACTTATTCACTCCATACTTAAATTAAAAACAAACCTTACCCACTCACACAAACTCCCACAAACCTGCTACACCCTAGAATACTCACCCTCTCATTTTTTGTCCGCCTCTTATCTTCCCCATAAGATCATCGTCCCATCCCTTTCCTCCAACACATATCCTATTACCTTTTTACCTAGAAAACCGATCAAATTCACGGACCTAGAAATACTCCTAAGTCAAACCTGGAATGGACCCAATTGAAGTAGATATAGCACATGAACGGAAGGTTTATTTCTCCCAGATCCGAAAGTGATCATGGAGTTATTCTCCATACTCATCTTTTTAAACCGGTATTCCAAGAGAAGTCGAGCCACACCTCAACAAAATCCACACAAAGGTTCTGAGTAGATTAGAGCACTCAAGGAAGAACAAGGGTTGTGGTGACTGTGGTTCGACTTGGAATAGTTGGGTTTTCAGATTTGAGCCTCGTTCGAGTTCATCGTCTCTTGAATCACTGTAAGGATATTAGTTTGTGTTCGAATCATTTTAGGTTGATTTTATACATTATAGATCGAATAAAAGAATATTTAGTTGCTGGATTTATAAGTTTTCGACTAGTATTGTTGTTAAATGTTGGTGTTGTTTGCGGCTTAGAAACATCTCAAAATCATCGTTGTAATTTCACCCCTAGGGCGACGTAAATCCCATGGACCCTTAGGACTTTAGGTCGAAATAAGGATTTAATTTAAGAAGTTGCTATGATTGATCTCGATTAATTTAAAACCCCAGAAGTAAAAATGGTTCTGGAGGTAAATTGCCAAGTGTTGTTGTTGTTAAGTGGCGTAAGAGGTTTGACATCTTAGAACTAGATTAGTAGATTTTTAGTTGCTAGTCATTGTGACTATATGGTGTCGAATGCACTAGAAAAACGCAAGTAGATAGCTCGAACCTGGGGAAAAACTTGTGAAAATAGACACTAGACTAGCGTAGAGAAACCATGTCGAAATGGTATATTCTTTTGAGATAGTGTGGGTAAATTTGAGGGAGCCCCGAGACCACCCTTAACCGAATGGAGTACACACTTTTGATGGATAATACTAGGCCTCCATGTAAATGGATTATGGAAATTTTTAGTAATAAGAACTAGGTTCTACTAAAAATCATTTTAGCTCCTTGACGAGACATGTAGTTGAACCAAACCCAAAACTTCTCCCCACTCCGAGACTCCTAGGCTTTGTGGACGAGTAGTACCCAACTCAAGGGAAATTCTAATCTCTAGTGATAGATTATATCGACTAAAGGGAATTCCAGGCAGAAAAGCACAAGTCCCTTAGGCCAAAATGTGTAAGACTTGTGTATTCTTGTACCAAGTCAGACTCAACCAAAGGGAGCCCATATAAAACCCAACGTCATCCCAACTAACCTCTTTCTTGCCTTAACCAAATTGTATAGCCTGCTAGGACCCTTCGACCCACCAGGCCCACGGTAAACACTAGAACTAAGCCCAACACAGTTAACGACTCTTATTTCCTCCTCCTAGGGAGCAATGGGCCGCAACCCAATTAATATAAAATATGCAAAATTCGGTTAATAATTGTAGTAATACTTGTCGCAAACATTAAAATTCACATAAGCCATTCACGAAAACGTTTGTAATAACTACCATATAAATATGTAAAGACGTGAATAGCCGGATAACAAAAATGATATTTCACTTAAATTAGTATACTCGTACATAAAAACTTGGGTAATCAAAATGTAAAACTTAACGAAAATAATTCAACGTATAGGTATACAAAAGCTTATATAGCCGAGTACCAAGTGGGATTTTATTTACAGTAGCATATATGTACATAAAAGCTTGAATAGCCGAAATGTTAAACACAAAGAAAATGATTAAAGCAACTAGATTAGATATATATAGACATTGTTATACAAATAATAATACATACACTTTGGAAAACTAAAAATGTATATCGACATATACTTGAGTAGTAAAATGTGGCATTCAAAAGAATAACAAATCAAATTCACGATAGAGGTAGACCATTAAACATGACAGGATATATACGTGTGGACGCCCACATTATTACTTCTAAAACTAAATCAAATAAAAATAAATGTCACTAATAGTACATCAAACTTAACTTGAATGAACTGAACGAGACATGTGATTCTAAACTAATATAGTGTAGAAATGATTTCTAATGAAGACGAGGACTTGGTTAAATTAATCAAGTTAACGTTATATATTCAACTTCACAAATCATTAGGTAATAAACGTCACATATATTAAGTCTTATTTTTAAAATCAACATAAACGGACCTAACGAATAGATCACATTATATACACATATAAAAACCTAACACAACTAGATTAACTCATTCGTACCTTAGATCGTTAGATATTTCCCAACCCCTCGTTATCGTATCTTTAGGTCCATTATGGAGTTACACCTCGCCATCCCTTAGAAGAGACCTTAGTAACCACATTTGCCGCCATCCAAGTGACAACAACATAGTTACACTAAAATATTGAAACTAAAATCTGAAAGGACTTGAAATTTAATACTTGAAACTAAAACATTGTTATTTAATCTAGGTTGCGTGTTGGTGTCGTGCACTCCTTAATTTCACAGCGTTCACTGTTCAGACTATTAAAGGTGAGTATTCACATCCCCCTTTTACCGCTTTACTTGTTTGGGGTGGAATGCATGACTTAAAATATTATTTGAGCTTATGACTTATTTTGAACAGTTAATGTGTCGTACGCACTTAAATTTTAGTCTCCCATGTTTACAGAGCAGGCCTAATTTAATTTGTATATAATAGTTGGTATGATGTACCGTTCGTACATTCGCATTGTTAGTCCCCGATTGGTTTGTCGTTCGCACTACAATTTAGACGTACCATTCGTACGGCTCCCTTGTGCGGAACAGTAGGTAGTATGGATAGCGCTATTAGAGGTCGGTCAACCTCTCATTCCCCTGTCTACGGAATGCATATTATTTATTTTAGGGGCTTTGCCGCATACATTATTATATACCTAGTCCTTTAATGTGAACATAATGAGCATGTGTGTTTGACTATAAAATGTGCAATTTTCTATATAATGGTTGTGTAACTATAGGTTACAAGTCTTGTATGGGCAGGACTTGTAACTGAATGGTTGACACTGTCTCTACCATTTGTACCATTTTCAAAAAAAAGAAAAACAAAACAAAAAAAAAAAAAAAAAAAAAAAAAAAAAAAAAAACTTTGGACTCTTTTGAATAAAAAAACCTGTATACTCACCAACTATTTTCATAGTTGACCCGTTTTCTCATGCATTTCAGGTGATCGCTAGTAGGTATTTTTATGAAGACAGTAGCATAAAGGAGTCGACACGTTTTTCATTAAGCTGTCAAGAAAATATCTTTCAGGAATTTAAACTTATTTTTATTTGCCGATGTCGGCCAAGACAATGTTGTATTAATGTACGGTTTCCTTAAATTTTAATTATGGCATTTTACTATATCTCTTTTGCGATGTATATTGATCTCGTAGCACCCCAGGACCCGAAAGCTTCCGCAAAGTCAGATTTTGGGGGTGTTACAGATTGGTATCAGAGCCTAAGGTTATAGAGAATGCCAGTTTTTCAAAAATAAAAATCGCAACTATAACCAGAATAAAGTTTTCTTAAACACCGAACATCATACGAGCTGGTTAGTTCGAGCATTGCGTCATTTCTCCTCAATTATGCATAGCTTGATCACCTATGCCTAATTCGGGAAAAATCATGCAATGATGGGAGTAGTAGTCTCGGATCATGTTTTGGTTGTGTCCTAAGAGTCTGATCACCTGAAATTGCATTAGTCGTGTGTGTATGCATATCATGTTCGAACAGCCCTGTTTATAGGCCCTGTTTATATTACTATACTTTATGTAGATATATATGCCTTTCCCCTTGCTACATTATGACCTAATAGACTAAGCACGTGTTTGCTCCCGTCACCACGTATCCAAAGCCGCCGTTGTCCCGCAACACCATCCGCCATCGTCCACGTATAACTCAATATTTTTGGCCTATTGTAGAATCATGACTACAAGGAACACCCGCTCAGGAAGCATCAACAATGAAGCCCCAAGAGACAGTGCTGCTGGGTTGGCGGATCTTCTAACTCAGATCGTCGCACACATTGATGCAGGACGGACCAATGAAGGAGCTGGTACCTCGACCAACGGCCATGGATGCAGCTATAAGACTTTTATGGCATGCAAGCCAAAAGAGTTTTATGGCACCGAGGGTGCCATTGGCCTGCTATCGTGGTCCGAGAATGTTGAGTCGAAACTCAGCATCACTAAATGTGCTGAGGGAGATAAGGTTGAGTTCTCATCCGGTCTACTCCAAGGTCGAGCATTGACTTGGTGGAACAACCAACTAAAGACCAGAGGGAGAGAAGCTGCAAATGGGTTATCTTGGGAAGAATTCAAGAAATTACTAACCGAGGAGTACTGCAGAAAAGACGAAGTGCAGAGGTTGGAGGAAGAATTTTGGAACCATTTGATGGTGGGAGTGGAAGTTGACAAATACACTGCCCGCTTCCACGAGCTGACCAGAATGGTCCCTCACATGGTCTCCACTGTGGACAAGCTGATTGATCGATATATTTGGGGTTTGATCCCTGAAATTAGAAGGGACGTCACTTCATCCAAACCAACCACACTTCAAGACGCTATAGGCATGGCATACCGCTTGACAAACGATGTAATCAGGTCAGGTGGACTACTAAAAGGAAACGACAGTGGACAAAAGCGATGGGAGGAGCAGCAGGGAAGCCGAGACCAGGACCAGCAGGATAAGAGGCAAAGAGTAGCCAGAAACTATGGAGCCAAAACTCAAGAGTGCAGAGGGTATGTAGGCCCACATCCTAAGTGCACACGATGTAACCTCCATCACTCAGGAGACTGCCCAAGGTGCCACGGATGCCGACAGACGGGCCATCTTAATCGGAATTGCCCAAACAGAAATGGAGGCGAAGAGCGAAAGCGAACATGCTACGAGTGTGGGAGTCCAGATCACCTCCGGAATGTGTGTCCTAAGTTGAAAAGGGCACATAGGCCAGTGCAAGAGAATCTAACTCTCGCTGTAGCGATTAGTGAAAATGACCCAAACCGTGGAGGCAAAATCAGCCCAGCTCGGGGTCGAGCATACTTTCTAGGCAACAAGGAAGCTCGCTAGGACCCAGCTATCGTGACGGGTACATCCTTTTGAACAGTCACTCTATGTTCGTACCATTTAGTATTGGTGTAGGATTTACTTTTGTTCCCTATCAAGTTTACGACGACGACCGATGTGAGACATAACGTCATAAGCCTTAATTGAACTTCTAGCCTTTCATATCACTATTCGTTGATTAGATTTGGCTTAGACAATTCCAAACTTGAGCCGAACCTCTAAAAGGCCTTCATGAAAGATGTAAAAATCTTCCATTTTAGCAACTTGTTTCCAGCTTGATCTAGCGACAGTTCTTGTTTAATGAGTTGCAAAAATCAAGATGGAATCAAGTTGTTACTCAAACTCATAACAGTTCCCGTTCAAGGAGTTGTGAGATTAAGTGAGAATCCACTAACTAAAGGTCACGTGAAGGCTAAGCTCGAGAATGGAAAAGTTGACCGTCAAATCTAACCACGAGAACGAACGTCAGTAGAGCGAACGAACTGAATCTCGAGGACGAGATTCCTTTTAAGGTTGGTAGACTATAACAACCCGTAAATTTTCAGGCTATTATTTTAATAATAATACTTTAATAGGTTATCTCACTTTCACTCAAGACTGACACCACACGCAAACCAGAAATAAATTTAAAACTCAGAAAATTATAGTGAATAATTAAGGACTCAAAAATACATTCAAGTATTGCATAACGACTTTAAAGATATAATATCTCATATTTGTGACGGTTCCAGAAAGGACCCGAATTTGACACAGTTTAACGAAACGCGGGAATAAAAATACCACACCTTAACTACTTATTCACTCCATACTTAAATTAAAAACAAACCTTACCCACTCACACAAACTCCCGCAAACCTGCTACACCCTAGAATACTCACCCTCCCATTTTTTGTTCGCCCCTTATCTTCCCCATAAGATCATCGTCCCATCCCTTTCCTCCAACACAGATCCTATTACCTTTTGACCTAGAAAACCGATCATATTCACGGACCTAGAAATACTCCTAAGTCAAACCTGAAATGGACCCAATTGAAGTAGATATAGCACATGGACGGAAGGTTTATTTCTCCCGGATCCGAAATTGATCATGGAGTTATTCTCCATACTCATCTTTTTAAACCGGTATTCCAAGAGAAGTCGAGCCACACCTCAACAAAATCTACACAAAGGTTCTGAGTAGATTAGAGCACTCAAGGAAGAACAAGGGTTGTGGTGACTGTGGTTCGACTTGGAATAGTTGGGTTTTCGGATTTGAGCCTTGTTCGAGTTCATCGTCTCTTGAATCACTGTAAGGATATTAGTTTGTGTTCGAATCATTTTAGGTTGATTTTATACATTATAGATCGAATAAAAGAATATTTAGTTGCTGGATTTATAAGTTTTCTACTAGTATTGTTGTTAAATGTTGGTGTTGTTTGCGGCTTAGAAACATCTCAAAATCATCGTTGTAATTTCACCCCTAGGGCGACGTAAATCCCATGGACCCTTAGGACTATAGGTCGAAATAAGGATTTAATTTAAGAAGTTGCTATGATTGATCTCGATTAATTTAAAACCCCAGAAGTAAAAATGGTTCTGGAGGTAAATTGCCAAGTGTTGTTGTTGTTAAGTGGCGTAAGAGGTTTGACATCTTAGAACTAGATTAGTAGATTTTTAGTTGCTAGTCATTGTGACTATATGGTGTCGAATGCACTAGAAAAACGCAAGTAGATAGCTCGAACCTGGGGAAAAACTTGTGAAAATAGACACTAGACTAGCGTAGAGAAACCATGTTGAAATGGTATATTCTTTTGAGATAGTGTGGGTAAATTTGAGGGAGCCCCGAGACCACCCTTAACCGAATGGAGTACACACTTTTGATGGATAATACTAGGCCTCCATGTAAAGGGATTATGGAAATTTTTAGTAATAAGAACTAGGTTCTACTAAAAATCATTTAGCTCCTTGACGAGACATGTAGTTGAACCAAACCCAAAACTTCTCCTCACTCCGAGACTCCTAGGCTTTGTGGACGAGTAGTACCCAACTCAAAACTTAACCAGGGAAGGGAATTCCAGGCAGAAAAGCACAAGTCCCTTAGGCCAAAATGTGTAAGACTTGTGTATTCTTGTACCAAGTCAGACTCAACCAAAGGGAGCCCATATAAATCCCAACGCCAGCCCAACTAACCTCTTTCTTGCCTTAACCAAATTGTATAGCATGCTAGGACCCTTCGACCCACCAGGCCCACGGTAAACACTAGAACTAAGCCCAACACAGTTGACGACTCTTATTTCCCCCTCCTAGGGAGCAATGGGCCGCAACCCAATTAATATAAAATATGCAAAATTCGGTTAATAATTGTAGTAATACTTGTCGCAAACATTAAAATTCACATAAGCCATTCACGAAAACGTTTGTAATAACTACCATATAAATATGTAAAGACGTGAATAGCCGGATAACAAAAATGATATTTCACTTAAATTAGTATACTCGTACATAAAAACTTGGGTAATCAAAATGTAAAACTTAACGAAAATAATTCAACGTATAGGTATACAAAAGCTTATATAGCCGAGTACCAAGTGGGATTTTATTTACAGTAGCATATATGTACATAAAAGCTTGAATAGCCGAAATGTTATACCGAAGAAAATGATTAAAGCAACTAGATTAGATATATATAGACATTGTTATACAAATAATAATACATACACTTTGGAAAACTAAAAATGTATATCGACATATACTTGAGTAGTAAAATGTGGCATTCAAAAGAATAACAAATCAAATTCACGATAGAGGTAGACCATTAAACATGACAGGATATATACGTGTGGACGCCCACATTATTACTTCTAAAACTAAATCAAATAAAAATAAATGTCACTAATAGTACATCAAACTTAACTTGAATGAACTGAACGAGACATGTGATTCTAAACTAATATAGTGTAGAAATGATTTCTAATGAAGACGAGGACTTGGTTAAATTAATCAAGTTAACATTATATATTCAACTTCACAAATCATTAGGTAATAAACGTCACATATATTAAGTTTTATTTTTAAAATCAACATAAACGGACCTAACGAATAGATCACAATATATGCACATATAAAAACCTAACACAACTAGATTAACTCATTCGTACCTTAGATCGTTAGATATTTCCCAACCCCTCGTTACCGTACCTTTAGGTCCATTATGGAGTTACACCTCGCCATCCCTTAGAAGAGACCTTAGTAGCCACACTTGCCGCCATCCAAGTGACAACAACATAGTTACACTAAAATATTGAAACTAAAATCTGAAAGGACTTGAAATTTAATACTTGAAACTAAGACATGGTTATTTAATCTAGGTTGCGTGTTGGTGTCGTGCACTCCTTAATTTCACAGCGCTCACTGTTCAGACTATTAAAGGTGAGTATTCACAGCCTCCTTTTACCGCTTTACTTGTTTGGGGTGGAATGCATGACTTAAAATATTATTTGAGCTTATGACTTATTTTGAACTGTTAATGTGCCGTACGCACTTAAATTTTAGTCTCCCATGTTTACGGAGCAGGCCTAATTTAATTTGTATATAATAGTTGGTATGATGTACCGTTCGTACATTCGCATTGTTAGTCCCCGATTGGTTTGCCGTTCGCACTCCAATTTAGACGTACCGTTCGTACGGCTCCCTTGTGCGGAGCAGTAGGTAGTATGGATAGCGCTATTAGAGGTCGGTGACCTCTCATTCCCCTGTCTACGGAATGCATATTATTTATTTTAGGGGCTTTGCCGCATACATTATTATATACCTAGTACTTTAATGTGAACATAATGAGCATGTGTGTTTGACTATAAAATGTGCAGTTTTCTATATAATGGTTGTGTAACCATAGGTTACAAGTCTTGTATGGGCAGCACTTGTAACTGAATGGTTGACACTGTCTCTACCATTTGTACCATTTTCAAAAAAAAAAAAAAAAAAAAAAAAAAAAAAAAAATTTGGACTCTTTTGAATAAAAAAACCTGTATACTCACCAACTATTTTCATAGTTGACCCGTTTTCTCATGCATTTCAGGTGATCGCTAGTAGGTATTTTTATGAAGACAGTAGCATAAAGGAGTCGACACGTTTTTCATTAAGCTGTCAAGAAAATATCTTTCAGGAATTTAAACTTATTTTTATTTGCCGATGTCGGCCAAGACAATGTTGTATTAATGTACGGTTTCCTTAAATTTTAATTATGACATTGTACTATATCTCTTTTGCGATGTATATTGATCTCGTAGCACCCCAGGACCCGAAAGCTTCCGCAAAGTCAGATTTTTGGGGTGTTACAATATCCGGCTTATAGCTTATTTGATTTTGGGCTTTTGATAAGTTCACTTTTTGTGGTTTATTTTGAATCTTCTCGGCTTATATAAGTTTCTTATGTATAGAAGCTGAAAAGTTTCAAAATAAGCCACAAAGTAAGCTTGTTAAACATCTAACCCAAAACCAAATAAACTATAACCTGGCTATATAAGCCAAAACAAACACCCCTTAATAAGCAAAAAATAAGCATGAAAAAAATGATAAATATAACGCAAGATCATGCAAAACCATCACATATTAACATATCCAAACAATCAATCAGTCATATGACATGAGTTCTAGCATCAAGTCAATAAGTCAAAGTCAATAAGTCAACACATTTGATAACTGAGTTTCAATTCATACTTTGGGCGGGAAATTCAGTTACTATCCCACACTTGTATATAATCATTCCACTTGTAATCACTCACATTTTAGCTTTGTAATTGTAATTCTTCCTTCCTCTTATTCTGTAAACTACATCATTCATAATAACAAATCACCTTTTGATCCAATACTCTTTCTTAATCTTTGAGTGTTCATCGAATTGTGAAGATCTTTACCATTTCTATAAATAGAGATCTAAAGATCATATCAAGTGGTATCAAAGCCCACAATCCTGCACCTATTCACCACACTTAACTGAATTCTGTTACAGATTCAGTTATTTTCATCAAGATTCTGTTACACCACATTCTTGATCTTTTGATCACCCACCATACAGACATGAATTCCGGTCACTCTAGACCATTTGTCCAATCTCAAATACGTCATTGATTACATCCGTTTCCATTTCTCAAATACGTTTAGTTTAGGATTGTATGGTGGTCTTTTCTTGATGTAACTGAATTAGTGGTGGTTAGTTCATTGGAAGGAAGGAACATGGTGAACACTCGCTCACTTGAGCATGTTGGTAACAATCCACAAGGAACTGTTTCTTTGGAGAGTCAAATGGAGAATCTGATGAGGACCATGACTGAGATGGGGGCAACCATTAGACTCTTGGAGAGCAGGATTAATGGAGAAGGAACCAGTGAAGGAAACGGCCACAGGAATAGCAATCTTGGGAATCACAATGGTAATAATCAGATGCAGTTCAGTAGGGTTACCAAGATTGAGTTTCCAAAATTTGGAGGAGGAGAGGATGTTAGAGGCTGGTTATTCAAGTGTGAACAGTTTTTCAAAGTGGATAACATTCAAGATGACTGTAAGGTAAATCTTGTTTCCATTCACTTATATGATTTAGCTTTGATGTGGCATAGACAGTTTGTGAGGTATCTTGGTGAAGATGTGTCTTGGAATGTGTATAGAGAAGCAATTTTGAAAAGATTTGGGTCTGCTTATGATGATCCTTTGGGTGAAATCAAGAAACTCAAACAAGTAGGTACTGTACAAGACTATATTGATGCTTATGATAGATTGTTGTGTAGAGTAGATTTGCCTGATGAGCAATGCATGAGTTTCTTTATGGCTGGTTTACAAAGTGAAATTGAATTAGCTGTAAGAATGTTTAGGCCAAGATCACTTGCAGATTTGTATGGTTTGTGTAAACTGGAGGAGGCTAAACTGAATGTGAACAAAAACAAGTATAAGACTCCACTTTTACCAACACCAAGATTCCAACCATCATTCCCAAATACTGGACCCAGACCAGTATCCTTGCCTACACCTAATGCTAATTGGAGAAATAAGGCTTTGACTGTACCAAATACCCCATTAAGAAAACAATTAACCCAAAAAGAATTAGAGGAGAAAAGAGCTAAGAACCAATGCTTTTATTGTGATCAAAGATATACTCCAGGCCATAAATGTAGTGGTCAAGTGTTTTCTCTAGAAGTTTTAGGGAAAACATTGATGAGGTGTTAGAAGAGAATGAAAACAATGCTGTGTTAGGTGTTGAAACAGAGGAAACAGGGGAAATAATTGACTATGAACCACAGATTTCATTGAATGCTATTAATGGTACTTCTACTTATAAGACTTTGAGAGTTTATGGTAATGTGGGGAATCATAAGCTGCACATTTTGATTGACTGTGGGAGTACTCATAACTTTGTGGATGTGAATACTGCTAAGAAGTTAGGATGCAAGCTTAGTAGTACTTGTCCTTTCCAAGTAGATGTTCCTGGAGGGGGAAAATTAACTAGCAACCTTGTCTGCAAAGGGTTCCAGTGGAAGTTGCAGGGTGAGGAATTTGAAGCTGGTGTACTACTGTTACCTTTGGGAGGTTGTGAAATGGTATTGGGAATTCAATGGTTATCTACTTTAGGTAACATATTGAGCAACTTCAAGGATCTAAGGATGGAGTTTATGTACAAAGGTAAGAAGGTGATATTGAGGGGATCTCATAAGCTTGGGGTTCAATGGAAACAAAGTGATAAGATGCAAGGTCAAACACCAAGAGCTGAACTGTCTTCTATGATGTTATGTGTTTACCCAACCACTTCACTTAATATGATTGCAACATACAACACTGAACTGGACAAGGTACCAAACAAGGTTTCAAGGTTGGTTGAGGAGTATACAGATGTTTTTGCAGCCCCTACTTCACTACCACCCATGAGAACCTTTGACCACAAAATACCACTTAAGGAAGGCACTTTACCCATTAACAACAGACCCTATAGACACCCACCCACACAGAAGGATGCAATTGAGGTTATGGTGAGAGAATTGCTTGCTACTGGAGTGATTAGAGATAGTCAAAGTCCCTTCTCTTCTCCAGTGGTCATGGTCAAGAAAAAGGATGGAACTTGGAGAATGTGCATTGATTATAGACAGTTGAATAATGCTACAATCAAAGACAAGTTTCCAATACCTGTAATAGAGGAGTTGATTGATGAATTGGAAGGATCAATGTACTTCACTAAGTTGGACTTGAGGTCTGGATATCACCAAATCAGAATGCATCCACCAGACATTGAGAAAACAGCTTTCAAGACCCATGAAGGCCATTATGAATTTTTGGTTATGCCTTTTGGGCTTACCAATGCCCCATCCACTTTTCAGGCTCTTATGAATTCTGTGTTTAAGCCATACTTGAGAAAATTTGTGTTAGTGTTTTTTGATGATATCCTAGTATACAGTCCCACTTTGGAGGAGCATGTGCAACATTTGAAATTGGTACTGCAACTCTTAAGACAGAATACCCTTTATGCTAAACAGTCCAAATGTGTTTTTGGGGTAGAGAAGGTTGAGTACTTGGGACATGTGATAACTAGGGAAGGAGTGGCTACTGATAGTTCTAAAATTGAAGCAATGCAAGGTTGGCCAGTGCCCAAAAACCTCAAGCAACTCAGAGGATTCTTGGGATTGACTGGGTACTATAGAAGATTTGTAAAAAATTATGCAGTCATTAGTCATCCTTTAACACAGTTACTTAAAAAGAATGGATTTGTTTGGACAAGTGTTGCACAACAAGCATTTGAAAGATTGAAGGAAGCAATGGTGCAAGCTCCAGTACTTAAGCTACCCAATTTTAATGAACTGTTTGTCATTGAGACTGATGCATCACATGGAGGTATTGGGGCAGTGTTACAACAAGGTGGTCACCCCATAGCTTATTATAGTAAAACACTAGCTCCTAGACACCAAACACTATCCACTTATGAAAAAGAACTGTTAGCTGTCATACAGGCTTTGAGTAAGTGGAGAGGTTACCTTTTGGATAGGCACTTCAAAATCAAAACAGACCATTTCAGTTTGAAGTACCTATTGGAACAAAGGATTACTACACCCTCTCAGATGAAATGGCTACCTAAACTGATGGGGTTTGACTATGAGATTTTGTATAAAAAAAGGAGTGAAAATAAGGCTGCTAATGCTCTATCAAGAATACCTACAAGTGCCCAATTGATGCATTTAGCTCTTTCTACCATCAACAGTGATTATGTGCAGAAGATCACAGACTCTTGTAAGTCAGATATGGAATTGAAGAAGTTGGTGGCTGATTTGGAAAGGGATCCTCAATCTCACAAACACTATGCTTTGCTACATGGTCAACTGAGAAGGAAATGTAAGTTGGTGGTTGGAAATGATGCACAACTGAGGTTAGATTTGCTTCATTACTTCCATTCAGATCCTAGTGGTGGCCATTCAGGGGTGCAAGCTACTATTAAAAGAGTGACTGGTCTTTGTTATTGGAAAAAGTTGAGACAACAAGTGAAGACTTTTGTGGCAAATTGTGGTATCTGTCAAGCCAATAAACCAGACTTGTCTGCTTATCCTGGCCTATTGCAACCTCTTCCTATCCCACAACAAGTCTGGTCAGAAATATCCATGGATTTCATAGAAGGTCTTCCACCTTCTAATGGGAAGACAGTTCTGTTGGTAGTTGTGGATAGGCTAAGTAAGTACAGCCATTTCATTCCACTAAGTCATCCTTTCACAGCTGTTCAAGTAGCTCAAGCCTTTTTGGACAATGTGTATAAGCTTCATGGTCTTCCAAAAGTGATAGTAAGTGACAGAGACAAGGTTTTCCTCAGTTTGTTTTGGAAGGAATTGTTCAAAATGTTAAAAGTCAGCCTACATTTATCTACTTCATACCATCCTCAAACTGATGGTCAAACTGAAGTAGTTAATAGGTGTTTGGAGTGTTACTTAAGATGCATGACGGGGGAGAAGCCAAAAGCTTGGTCAAAGTGGGTCTCATTGGCTGAATATTGGTATAATACCAACTTCCACACTGCAACTCAGATTACTCCCTTTGAAGTCCTTTATGGACAACCTCCTACTAGTCCTATAACTTATGTTCAGGGTCAAAGTTCAGTGGAAAGTGTGGATAGGTCTCTAGCTGCAAGGGAGGCTACCATTCAGTTACTCAAGTTCCACTTGGAGAGGTCACAACACAGAATGAAGACCATTGCTGATGCTAAAAGAACTGAAAGGGAGTTTGACATTGGTCAATGGGTGCTTTTGAAATTGCAACCCCATAGGCAGGTGACAGTAAGATTGGGGAAGTATAACAAGCTCAATCCTAAGTATTATGGGCCTTTTCAGATAGTGAGTAAAGTTGGTCAAGTTGCATATAAACTGGATTTACCTGCAAGTTCTCAGATTCATCCAGTGTTTCACATTTCTCTGCTTAAAAAGTTTAAGGGTCCTATTCCTACTTCAACTTCTGTGCTACCAAGATGCAATAGTGATGGTGAATTAGAAGTTGTACCAGTGGCAATCTTGGATAGGAAACTTGGTAAGGTGGGTATGACAGCCAAGGTTTTTGTTCTAGTCAAGTGGTCTAATGGTACTGTGGATGATGCAACATGGGAACTACACAGTGACATAGCCAAACGTTTTCCTGATTTCCAGATTGATGCTTGAGGACAAGCAGTTTTTGAAGGGGGAAGTATTAACATGAGTTCTAGCATCAAGTCAATAAGTCAAAGTCAATAAGTCAACACATTTGATAACTGAGTTTCAATTCATACTTTGGGCGGGAAATTCAGTTACTATCCCACACTTGTATATAATCATTCCAATTGTAATCACTCACATTAGCTTTGTAATTGTAATTCTTCCTTCCTCTTATTCTGTAAACAACATCATTCATAATAACAAATCACCTTTTGATCCAATACTCTTTCTTAATCTTTGAGTGTTCATCGAATTGTGAAGATCTTTACCATTTCTATAAATAGAGATCTAAAGATCATATCACATAATAATCCAATTTTAGAGGTATGTTATTGCTTTCTTTTATACTCATTATCATGCATGCACATCAATTGTTCGATGAAATGCATCAACGAGAAGTTAAAGTATCCCCTACTTTTTTCTGTAGTAACTAAGTTCATGCATAATAACGCGTATTTAGCGTAGAAAGTTGCATTCTATAAAAGTCATACAATGATAATACAGCTCTATCGAGTAAGGTTGGAAGCGCAGTTAATGCAACAACTCTCTTTATAACATTTACCGTAATGGAAAATGCTATGTACGTGTCTCGGAATTATATTTGTGACTTAAAGTATCCTTATATAGATGCTCTATCAGGAAGCTGATCTCTTTTAGACGGCATGAGATATGATACCAACACGCTGAAGTAGAATCTTCCCACTTCCTGTGTGAACATCCATATAGGACAATATTCTCAGAGACTTGACTCAACTAACTCTAGTGGAATACAATCTATCAAACCAACCGTGGTCCACGACGTATTCTGTCCGACAAAATGTTACAAGGACGTATCTATAACAGTTTACAAAGAGCCAACACAATTATTGAAAGAAAAGTATATATAGTAGGTCCATAACTGAAGTACTATTGGCATAAATAGCTAAATACCTCTTGGACCCACCCCAGGAAAAGTGATCGCATTAGTAGGAATCTCAAACAGACCCATGAATATGATTTTAGAACTTTGTACATTTGATGCTTGTATAAACGCATTAGCGCCAATACAATTAGTACGCCTAGCAGTCTAGCACTAGCACAAACTAGAAGCAGTAGACTAACTACCATCCTTTTTGGCCATCAAATGGACATTTAATTGGATGATTCAGAATATTTTCATCCATTCATTACTTCATTCATAAACCCACAATATTTAATTGAACAATCTCAAAATTAATATCTAAATTTGGCAACACAATCACAGAAAACGGGACATGTGTGCCTCCTTATAGGAAGACTGCCTCGCTTCTGCAGAGCGATATTCTCCTGATATCATCAAAACTGCTATGTGGTTTTCAATCTGATTCCAACTTTTTATAACCCCGAAGATCTGTTCGCATACTCCTGAACCAGTGCCCCGAACAGCGAAGGTCTCTCAATCAACCGTGATGGTTTATCAAATTCTCTCGCATAACCTATTTCAAACAGATCATATTTACAACCGAGACAGACCAAGTACAAAACCACAAGTTTTAAGTAAATTTTAGACAGGGATGAGAGTATTACCAGCATCAATGACTAGAACACGATCACAATCCATGACAGTTGGTATTCTGTGAGCGATGCTAATGATGGTACAGTCGGCAAAGTCCTCTCGTATGATTTTCTGGATGACAGCATCTGTTTGTGAATCAACAGATGCCGTTGCTTCATCCATGAACAACAGCTTGCTGTGCTTCAGCATCACACGTCCCAGACATAGAAGTTGTCGTTGTCCCACACTCCAATTATCACCATTATCAACAACTAAGGAACAGAATTTAGACACAGATATAAGAGGATTTTCCCTTCTGTTAACTAAACTTTGAGTTTATAGATTAGTTTCTATTACCTGCAGAATCTAGTTTACCAGGTTTTGCAGCTACAACGTCGTTAAGTTGGCATCGTTCAAGACTCTGCAAAGCAAATTTTTAGATCAGAAGGCTTAAAAAAGTTCAAAATAGGTTAGACATCATTGCATACAAATGTGCGGAAACAGAAAAGTAAAGATTACCCTCCATATCTCTTCGTCAGAATGTTGACCAATCGGGTCGATGTTGCTTCTCACAGTGCCTTCGAAAAGGATTGGTTCTTGAGGAATGATCCCAAACCGAGACCTAAGATCATGTAATCCAAGGGTGGAGATTTTGATGCCATCAATGGTTATACTTCCACCAGATGGCTCAACCAACCTAAACAGAACCTGGATTAGAGTTGATTTGCCTCCACCGGTTCTACCAACCACACCGATCTTTTCACCTCCTTTAATGCTTAGGGTAATGCCTTTGATCACCAGAGGCGTGTTTGGACGATATCGAACCTGTACTCACAAAGTGACAATCAAACATCTAAGATCGGCAGCTGAGATTACTCTTACATGGCCACAATTTAGATTCAGGATTGCAGATACTCAGATTAGTTGGTTACCTGCAAATCTTTGAGCTCTACATTGCCTTGAGATGGCCAGTTTGAAGGAGGGGGGTTGTCTTTTTTCACCCATTCGGCTTCTGAAGGTATGTTGGTGAACTGTTTAATCCTTTCAACAGAAACCATTCGGTTTTCCACAAAACAGCTCATATATAGAGCCCAAAATAAAACTCCATTGAGTGACAACCCATACGAGAGTGATAATCCAACGTTCTCTGATAAATAGTGCCGATTTCAAGATTAGTCTCTCTAGAGAAAAAAAGAAAGTTAACAGAAAGTTTAGGGCTAATTTGCAAATATACCTGGTTTAATGATACTGCTAGGTAAGACGATCATGAACACAGTGGAAGCACACAGAAATAAGCTTCCAAGAAACTCCAAACGAAAACCTAACCACCCATTCGATCCATTATTGTGAAAATCCATTCTCAAGTTTCCATTCACACGGTCTACATTTTCTTGAACGAATCTATCCTGCTTCCTAAAACACCTAATTGTCATAACGCCAGAAATGCTCTCAGAGAAATGGTGAATAACAGGTGCTTTTGTAATCGAGTCAAGTCGTGTTATTTCACGAGATGTTGCAAGGTAGTATCTCTGAAACAATCACACCATAAAATCAAATCAGATATATAAGTTCACCCTTATCGTGTGCCAACTCCTTAAGATAGATAAAACGTACCCGATACCAGAAATTGAGCCAACCGAGTGGAACAAGTAGGAACACAGTTGGCCAAGCGTACTGACAAGTGATGATGATAATACCAATAACTGTTATGAACATGGAAAGAGTCAGGGTCATCATAAACGGAAGGAAGACATCGATGTTTGTCTGATCACTTGATGCCTGAAAAGATCAAACAAATAACCATAAGATGATTCCGTAAATGTTTAGCAGTTAGTCCAACATGATGTAACTTAAGAATTGTAAAAATGGACAAAACTTTACCCTACTAAGAATTCTTCCTGAAGGTGTAGTGTCGAAAAATGACATTGGAGCATGAAGAATGCTGTGAAGAATCTGAGTAAAGAAAACCTGGGAAGTTTTTAGGCCGAGGATAGTCGAACAAATGACTCTACCAAATACTAAAACCATTGAAACACCGGCTATAGCTGTATAAACTTCTATAAACAATGAAGGGTTGAAAGAGGCAGCACGTTCATCAGCAGTTTCATATGCCAACCAGTAATCACTTGACATTTGTGCGCCTTGCCACAAGAACG
This sequence comes from Artemisia tridentata subsp. tridentata, assembly GCA_021014915.2. Taxonomy (NCBI): domain Eukaryota; kingdom Viridiplantae; phylum Streptophyta; class Magnoliopsida; order Asterales; family Asteraceae; genus Artemisia; species Artemisia tridentata. The sequence goes on from CP139508.1 coordinate 395,793,321, forward strand.
AAAACAACAAAACTACAATCACACCCCACCATCCATAAGCCTCAGTGACATAAACTTTATACACACCTAAACTGATTCTTCCTGTTTCCCTTTCTTCTTCTTCGATTAGCTTTGATGTTCCTATGACAGAACTAGACTTTGATCGTTCTAAAGGCTTTTGATCTTCTTCCCTGGGGTTTTGACTAGGGGATTTTTGAAGAGGTCTAGGGGAGTTATTATCCGAAGTTGTAGGTTCTATTTCTACTAGTTGCATAGAGGTTTCATGAGCAGAAACTAAAGCTTTAAAATCCAATCCAGATTCTAGTAGTTCGTCGTACTTTCCTGACTGCACAATCGTTCCATCTCGCATCACCTACAGCAAAACAGATGAACAATCAAAACCCAAATCTTCACATTTAATTTAGTTTATAATACTTACCAAGATCTGATCAACATTATGGAGGAAATCAACTTGATGTGTGACAAGCAAGACGGTTTTATTTCGGAGAACACCTCTCACGCACTCCTACAATCAAAAATAAAAACATAACTGTCAGAAGTTGTTGCTGCAAAACAAATAAATAAACTTTCGTCCTAAATAATCACTTTAAATATTTCTGAACAGTGTGAGCATCAACTGCACTAAAGACATCATCAAGAAGATAGATGTCACAGTCTTGATAAACAGCTCGGGCAAGTTGAATCCTCTGCTTCTGACCACCGCTAAGGTTAATCCCACGCTCTCCGATTTCGGTCTGGTCACCGAATTCCATCATTTCCAAGTCTTTCTCTAAGCAACAGTTCTTGATTACTTCCTTGTATTTTTGTCTATCCATTGGTAAACCATACATAATGTTCTCTTGAATTGTTCCATTTTGAATCCATGCTGTTTGTGCAACATATGCAGTGCTCCCACACACCCTCACCTGTATAACATCCACATAGTTTACAACACATTTCCAGAAACTTATGGTAGCAATGATACTAAGATTAATGGTACCTTCCCGGTGATTTTGTGCATTTCGCCAATGACAGATGCTAGAAGAGATGATTTCCCAGAACCCACTGTCCCAACAATTGCTGCAAGTTCACCTTTCTTGATCTCAAAGTTCAAATTCTTGACTACAGCACCGTCGGCAGCTTCATCATCCCAGCTAAAAGACCCATCTTTGACTTCAACAGCCGTACTGCCGCTGCAACCCTCCTGCCTCTCCACCGCTCCATCGTTCAACTCCTTACTCGACATGAATGCATCCAATCTTCCCAATGAGATCATGGCCTGAGAAATGGAAATCATAGACTGGGGAAACGTCCGAATTGGCTCTTGCAAGTTCTTGAACAGCGCCGTGGCAGTGAACACTGTCCCTGCATCAAGTGGGATACCCAGCAAAATAGCACTCCCAAACGTGAGTGAAGAGATAAACAAAGGGGCACTCCACAAAACAATCATATTTCCACCGATGGAATACATGAATTTGGTAAGCCATCCGTATTCAGACGCACGAAATGCTTGAATCCTCTTATTGAAGTGTTCTTCCCATGCTTGGAACTTAATCACCCTCATGTAATTAAGCATCTCGTTGGTGGCTTTCATCCTGGAGTCACGGTTTTGCATTATACTAAATTGAAACCGGTTGTTCCTTTTAGCGCCGAAGATAACATACAACAAAACAGCCAAGATGCCAGCCAAAGCTACCAATGATGGAACACCAAGATAATTGTATAGAATAACCAACGCCACAGTAATTTGGACTGGCATAAGCCAGATAGCATGCAACTGAAGCATCATATCACCTAGCTGTTGAGCATCTACAGCCATATAGTTCACAATCTGTCCAACACCATGTGATTGTCGAGCTGAACACGAGAGGCGTAACCCCTTTTTATATAGAGATGTAATCAGTGTTGACCGGATCAACATTCCAAGCTTTTGAGAATTGAAATTAAACTGATGGGATGACAAAACTTCAACAAATTTGGCACAAAGAAGAATCATTATCAAGTAATATCCCTCATAGGGTGAGGTACTCTTACCTGAAGTGAAATCGACAAATCTTTGGATCAACAAAGGCCCAACATACATAACACAGAGCCTTACAATTGCAAGGAATGCAGTGAAGGCAATATGTTTCCAAAAACAACGAAGCAATGTGATTCGAACAGGATGTTTGGAGTTCTCGCTCTCTTTTGGCCAATTCTCTTCAAAAAGCTTTGACATTTTTTCTGCACGATGTTCTGGTGAAAGCCCGGGAATTTCCTCGAGTTTTAGAGGGGTTGTGTATCCTTTCTGCAACAGGGGGTTCATCCACAACCAAAAGACTCTTGATGGGATTGAAGCCGTTGCCCATCCACTCACATTCGATGACTTGTTCACCTCATCAACCCCTGCTACTTTACCCTTACCATTACCATTACCATTAATAATGCCATTTCCGTGTCCATTTAATGTTTCAGATTCTGTTGTCACTATTATTCCAGTTGATCCAGTTACAGATACAACCAAGAGGAAAACAGAAAATGGTAGACATACCAATGAAATGATGTCCTCAGACTCGAGAAGCAGAGTGTTTCCTGTACCAGAAACTAAACGAGCAACACCGGAAGAAGCCAATAAAGCAATGACAGTGAAATTTACCACCCCAAAAACACGAAGAGTGACCGGATGACTTACAGCTTGAAATCTCTTCTCATGAATGATCAAAACAGTGATCACAAGAAAAGAAAAAGCTTGAAGTAACCAACACACTCCATCTATCAACTTCCATGGCATATGGGTATATCGTGTAAACACCAAAATCGACGAAACAATGGACAAAACTGCTAAAACCGACGTGACAAACAAAGACAACTTAAACCAAAGATTGGTATTGACAACAACTTTAGGTTTACTAATAAGAGGTTCATTCACACTGGATGTGTTCCTCGAGGTGAACCTCGAACACATCTTTTGGATAGCGAAGACGAAGAGTATGAGCAAGAAAACTACATCAACCGCAGACAAAAGTACTCGTTGAGGACACGGAGACATGAAAATGAACCTTAACCATTGAAGCATTAGTGCAACACCTGAAGCATCTTCTGCCACTACAGAACTTGAGGAACAAGAGACAGAATTCATCCAAGATGAACCAGAAATCATCGTGGATTTCAAAGTCAACTAGTGCAAAACTTTAGATATCTATTTTACACATTCAATGATGTTCACCCTCATACAAATAAATATATAGGGACACGTTTGCCATGAGAAAATTATGCTTATTTTTAAATGAGTAAATCACACAGTTCTTCCTTCTGGTTTGTGTTGACCGCGCCGTTAGTCTCTTGAACAAAAAAATTGCACCGTCCAGCCTTAAGTGGCAAACGTTATGCGCTGTTAGTCCTTCCCTCTAACGGGTCCACTAACGCTCATTAACTCTTGTTAACCATGAGGGTATACTCGTCATTCGCATCCATAAGGATGAACGGTGTAAGGACGAACGGTGTAATTTCCTCTTTTTTCTGTTTTTATACGTTTTCATCCGTTTTTATACGCTTTCGTCCGTTTTTCTTATGTATTCATACGTTTTTATCCGTTTTTATGCGTTTTGTCCGCTTCTATACAGTTTCGTTCGTTTTTAGGCGCTTTCATCCGTTTTTCTTACGTTTTTATCCATTTTTATGCGTTTTTGTCCGTTTTTATATGTTTTCATCCGTTTTTATACGCTGTCGTCCGTTTTTATACGTTTTTGACCGTTTTTCTTACGTTTTTATCTATGTTCATCCGTTTTTATACGTTTTTGTCCTTTTTATACGTTTTCATCCATTTTTTTACAAGTTTTCTTCCGTTTTTTTTATACGTTTTCATCCGTATTTAAACGTTTTTATACGTTTTCATCATTTTTTATACGTTTTGATACGTTTTTATCCGTTTTCATCCGTTTTTATACACTTTTCTCCGTTTTTCTTACGTTTTCATACGTTTTATCCGTCTTTATCCATTTTCATCTGTTTTTATACGTTTTTTTTTGTCCATTTTTATACGTTTTCGTCCGTCTTTTACACTTTTTCGTTGTTTTTTATACGTTTTTATTCGTTTTCATACGTTTTTATCCGTTTTCATCCGTTTTTATACGTTTTCATCCGTTTTTATACGCTTTCGTCCGTTTTTATACGTTTTCATCCGTTTTTATACGTTTCATCCGTTTTATACGTTTTTGTCCGTTTTTATAAGTTTTCGTTCGTTTTTTACACTTTTTCGTCTGTTTTTTATACGTCTTCATCAGTTTTGATACGTTTTTATCCGTTTTCATCATTTTTTATATGTTTTCATCCGTTTTTATACGTTTTTCATCCATTTTTATACGCTTTCGTCTGTTTTTCTTACGTTTTCGTACGTTTTTATCTATCTTTATCCGTTTTTATACGTTTTTTTTTTCGTTTTTTACGTTTTTCATCCGTATAAAAACGGATAAAATGTGTGAAAATGAAAAAAAATGGATAAAACGTTTAACAACGGATGAAAATGTATAAAAATTGATGAAAACGTATAAAACATATGAAAACCTATAAAAACGGAAGAAAGCGTATGAAAACGGATAAAAACACAAGAGAAATGGACGAAAATGTATAAAAACGGATGAAAACAGATAAAAACGGATAAAAATATATGAAAACGTAAGAAAAATAGACGAAAGCGAAAGCGTATAAAACGGACGAAAACGTATAAAAACGGATGAAAACTTGTAAAAATGGACGAAAACGTATAAAAACGGAAAAAAAAACGTATAAAAATGGATGCAAACGGATAAACACTAATGAAAACGGATAAAAACGTATATACACGGAAAAAATGCATAAAAACGGACGAAAGCTTATAAAAACGGACGAAACGTATAAAAAGAGACGAAAACGTATAAAAACGGATAAAAACATATAAAAACGGATAAAAACGTATGAAAACCTATAAAAATAGACGAAAGTGTATAAAAACGGATGAAAACGGATAAAACGTATCAAAATGGATGAAAACGTATAAAAACGGATAAAAAGGTATAAAAACGGATAAAAACGTAGGAAAAACGGACGAAAGCGTATAAAAACAGACGAAAATGTATAAAAACGGAGGAAAACATATAAAAACTGACGAAAACGTATAAAAACTAACAAAAATGTATAAAAACGGATTAAAACGTATGAAAAACGGACGAAAGAGTATAAAAACGATGAAAACGTATAAAAGCAGAAAAAAAGAGGAAATTACACCGTTCGTCTTTACACCGTTCGTCCTTATGGATGCGAAATGACGAGTATACCCTCATGGTTAACAAGAGTTAACGAGCGTTAGTGGCCCCGTTAGAGGGAGGGACTAACGGCGCATAACGTTTGCCACTTAAGGCTAGAGGTTGCAATTTTTTTAATCAAATGACTAACGGCGCTAGTCAACACAAACCACAAAGACGAACGTTGTAATTTACTATTTTTAAAATAAAGTACTTAAAATATAAGCTTTGTTTAGCTTTTGAGATTTTTAAAAAATGATTTTTTATAATATTATAAAATTAAATGCTATTTTATATAGCTTATAAAAATAATTAAATGATATTTCATGTAACTTATAAAAATAATATTCTCTCCGTTCTAATTTTATTGTCCCTTTTTTCTTTTCCGGTTGTCTCAAAATTATTGTCTCATGCCAAAAATAGAAAGTGGATAGAAAGTGGAGTTTGATAAAGTTTACTATATTTACCCTTGAAATTAATATTACAAACTTTAAAGAAGTGTTAATTAAATTGGTTAAGGGTAAACTTGTCATTTGGGAAAAAAAGTAAGAGAGAGAAAGCAGTATTAATTATGTTTTTCTTAAACTGGAGTCACTTTATTTTGCATACTCCTATTTTGGTGCATACCAAAGGACAAATCCCCACCATCCATTTAGTTTGATCTAATGGTGGGGATTAACCTAAAATTAAATATGGAAACCTAAGTCCATGTTTTTTTTTCCTTTTTCTTTGTCTTTTTGTCTTTTTTATTATTCACTTTTTTTCTTTCTTTTTTTTTTTCTTTTTTTTGGTGTCTTTTTTTTCAAATTCACGCTTCTTTTTTTCTTTTTTGTTTTGTTTTTTTTTTTTTCTAATTCAAGTTTTTTTCTTTTTTTTTTTTTTTTTTTTTTTTTTTTTGTCTTTTTATCTAATGGAACTTTTTTTTCCTAATACACGTTTTTTTTCGCTTTCATACATTTTCGTCTGTTTTCATACATTTTCGTACGTTTTGGCCCGTTTTCATATATTTTCGCCCATTTTCGCCCGTTTTCGTCCGTTTTCATACGTTTTTGTCCGGTTTCATACGTTTTCGTCTGCTTTCTTACGTTTTCGCCCGTTAACGTCTGTTTTCATACGTTTTCATCTGTATTCTTACATTTTCGTTCGTTTTCATACGTTTTCATCCGTTTTCTTTTGTTTTCATCCATTTTTCAAACGTTTTTGTCTTATTCATACATGTTTTTACACTTTCATACGTTTTCTTCCATTTTCATACGTTTTCGTCCGTTTTCTTACGTTTTCGTCCGTGTTTTTACGCTTTCATACGTTTTCGTCCGTTTTCATACATATTCGTCCGTTTTCTTACGTTTTCATACGTTTTCGTCCGTTTTCTTTCGTTTTCGTCCATTTTTCAAACGTTTTTGTCCTTTTCATACATGTTTTCGCTTATTAGTTTCGCTTTTAGTTTTAACAGCTTAAGCATGATGATAATTTGCAGTATCACCAGTGATATGTTTAGCTTTTTTATAAACATGATGATAATTGTGCAGTATCACCAGTGATATTTTTAGCTTTTCATAAACATGATGATAAATATGTTTAGCTTTTCATAAACATGATGATAATTGTGCAGTATCACCAGTGATATGTTTAGCTTTTCATAAACATGATGATAAATGGGCAGTATCACCAGTGATATGTTTAGCTTTTCATAAACATGATGATAAATGTGCAGTATCACAAGTGATATTCCGTGATATTCTTGGTGCGTACAAGAATATATCCATAGACAGAGTGTAGGTTTTTGCAGAGCCTCATACGTTTTAAAACCAGGGTTCTAGTAAAATAAAGCTTAACAAGTAAACAAAAAAACCTATAAAATATACAAAATTTCACAAGTGATAATACAAATATCACTAGTGATAATACACATATACAGTTCAACTTCAAATATCACTGGTGATACTACAGGTATGACACTTTTCACTTTTCACATTACCATATTGTAAATATGCAAGCTGTTTCATCAACCATTTATCAGATATGACATAAATAGAAAACATTCATATGAGGTATCACTGGTGATATCACATTCATATGAGGTATCACTGGTGATACCTCACTGGTATCACTGGTGATATCACATTCATATGAGGTATCACTGGTGATACCTCACTGGTATCACTGGTGATAGTATCTCCTGGTATTCTAAAAGCAAAGAACATGTAAAAACAAAAAAATAATTGCATGTATATTTAAAAAGGACGAAAACGAAAGAAAACGGACGAAAACGTAAGAAAATGGATGATTACGTATGAAAACGGACGAAAACATAAGAAAATCACAAGTGATATTCAGAAAATCACTTGTGATTTTCTGAATATCACTTGTCATATTTAGAAACATAAGAAAACGGACGAAAACGTAAGAAAACGGGCGAGTATGTATGAAAACTTGGGTGATATTCTGAATATCCATTGTGATATTCATAATATCACTTGGGTGATATTCTGAATATCACAGAATATCAATTGTGATATTCTGAAACGTATGAAAATGGACGAAAACGTATGAAAACGAACGAAAACATAAGAAAATGAACGAATATGTATGAAAACGGACGAAAACGTATGAAATTGTAAAAACACGTCTGAAAACGGACGAAGACATATGAAAAACGGACGAAAATGAAAGAAAACGGATGAAAACGTATTAAAACGAACAAAAACGTATGAAAACCGACGAAAACGTATGAAAACGAACGAAAATGTAAGAAAACATATGAAAACGTATCAAAACAGATGTTAACGGGCAAAAACGTAAGAAAGCGGACGAAAACGTTTGAAAACGCACAAAACGTATGAAAACGGACGAAACGTAAGAAAACGGGCGAAAATATATGAAAGCGGGCGAAAACGTACGAAAACAAATAAAAACGTATGAAAACGAACGAAAACGTATGAAAACAGACGAAAATGAATGAAAGCGAAAAAAAATGTTTATTAGGAAAAAAAAACGTGAATTAGAAGAAAAAAAGAAAAAAGAAAAAGGATAAAAGAAAAAATAAAAAAATAAACGTGGAAAAAAAAGACAACAAAAAAGAAGAAAAAAAAAAAAAAAAAAAAAAAAAGAAACAAAAAAAACCAATGAAGCGTGAAAAAAAAACACAAAAAAAAAAAGAAAGAAAAAAAATGAATAATAAAAAAAATAAAAAGACAAAGAAAAAGGGGGAAAAAAAACATGGACTTATGTTTCCCTATTTAATCTTAGGTTAATCCCACCATTAGATCAAACTAGATGGATGGTAAAGATTTGTCCATTGATATGCACTAAAATAAGAGTATGCATTTGAATTTTCCTCTCTTAAACTGTGTGTTTTTTGTCGGGGGACAATTATTTTGAGGTTGGGTTATAATAACCCTCTCTGATAGAGAGGGTGTGTTGACTTTACCGCTGCCGCCGCTTGTACTGTCTGCTTTGTCGAATTGTACATTTCATAAAAAATAAAAGAAACCCATGCGTAAAGAGGGTTCTTATAACCTCTTTAAACCCTAAACTCGGAGGGAGTATCTCCTCTACATATGTGATTACAATTACAATTAATTTCGCAAAACATATCTATAAAGTATGAAACCGGACAAAAAAAACACTCCTATCAAGATTCTGGTTTGGACAAATGCCATACAAAAGTCTGGGCTTATAAAACAGATAAAGTAAAGTCAAATACTGCGTCACGTGAGGATACTGTTATTCAGAAAAGATACTTTAAAGATTTAAAAATTTATAAAAAGAGATAAAATAAATTTATCTACTCCGTATTATATACAAATTAAGCTATAGTTGATCAATTTGAGGCATGTAGAGCACGTTCCTCGTTTGATTTGAGAAAAAGTGAAGAACATGCATTTACATATATACCCAATATAATCTAGTGCTACGAATCTGTAGAGACGTGTGATAATAATACTCACATGTTTATGAAATCCGAGAAAAACTACATAATATACCCAATATAATGGATCAACCTTTTCTTAGAGCAGAATATTAAATACAACGAGGTTTTAAATTCGCGCGTTGCGGCAGCTCATTTGTATACATTGCAGTAAAATCGACGTAGTTCATATTCGTTAAGAATCAAAGAAAATGCCACATGTCAATGTTAATTGTTACATAAAGTACATTATTGTCAAACAAATACTAACATAACAACTTTTCATTATGTAAACTAATTTTTTTTTTTTTTTTTTTTTTTTTTTTTTTTTTTTTTTTTTTTTTTTTTTTATCCTCATCATATTTATAAAGAAAGGCATAACCATTCAATTATTCAATACAACAAAGTCTTTTATGTAGATCTGAAATGGAGTTAACGACATTCTTGCGCAATAAGATCATAGCTAAATAACAAATATACACTACTAATCTAAGTATGAAATTAGAATATGTTCTCTGTGTTTGCAGCTTCATTTATGTATGCTCCGATTCATTTTGAGATGAGTCGGAATCTGTAGTTGTTCCATTATTGGTAGCGTCGAACTTTGGCAGGTTACCTGCAATACATGCGTTTGTATTCTACCTTGAAACCTTTGAATTGACTATAGAGAGAATCCTGTAATCTACATTTCTTGCTGCATGTAGCCAACTCTGTTTAAAAAAATCAAATGCTGGCAAGTTAATTAATATACAGGAAGTCGAAGAACATAGTAAATCAAAGAGTCACAGTATAAGTTCAAGTGCACAAAAAAAATCAATTGAAACTCAAATTAAAATGAGTAAGAAAGAAAACTGCATCCAGCAACTACAAAGACCAAATGACTTCTTTAAAAAACTTCTACTTAAAGACATGCAATCTTATTGTGTTGGCAAGAAATGTCATAATTTTAAACTCACACTTAACAAAATAGACAATTCCCAGCCAAAAAGTCCCTTAATTCTACATACCCATACGGCAACGTGAAGCTGTAAAAATAAGGCTCAGATCTGCCTTTCCATGGGCAACTCTATACACCTGCCATGGCTGCAGCCATGTGATATTCATGGCTACCCTGCCAAGATACGGGAATGTATGAGGCACACTCATGGAAGAGTTAATGTGCAGAAACAATCATCATTGCCCCAAACTGAAACATGGCATTGTAAAAGGCATCTGATTCGTCATGGCTGCGAACACGAATCCGTGCTGCCTTGCCAAGATACGCATCGGTTTTACCTCATCGGTTCTGCAATCCTTCCATTTAACAAACAACAAAAGAAACAATTTACTGAAAATAAAATAATAATAATAATAATAATAATAATAATAATAATAATAATAATAATAATAATAATAATAATAATAATAATAATAATAATAAATAAAAAAATAAAAAAAAAATTATAGGAATATCAACTACTCCCTCCGTCCCTAAATAAGTGTCAACTATTTATTTTTAAAGTCTTTCTTTTGTAATTTTGACCTTAAATTAATTTTATTTGTGTTATGTAATAATTGATACAAAATATATGAATGAATTGAGTTTTAAATGTATTTTCATTTGTATAATTTTCATAAAATATTATATAACACAAATGAAATAATTTAAGGTCAAAGTTGAAAGAAGAAGACTTTAAAAGTCAACAGTGGACATTTATTTAGGGACGGAGGGAGTAATTAATAAGCAAATTCTGAAAGGGAAGTAACCTATATCAACTTAACTAAATATCATGTGCCACATTTACAGCCTCGATCGGCCCTTTATACATAATATTTGAAGCAAATACCCAGATTTGCAGCGTTGACCAACGTAAACAAACCAGAAACAGACTAAACATATTTTAAAACCACACAAAGCATTCAGCCTCTACCCATTTTGATCCGCTAACCAAACACTCGGTCAATTCAATATCTTCTGTCAAGTCGCTAGGTCAGTACTCAAACAACTCACTTAATTCAATATTGTCTAGCCCATTGATTGCTGAATAGCTGTTACACATACGTACATACATTCCCATCTATATCAAAAACGGATGATCATCACGCACTCGCTCAGAAAGGCAAATGGCAGCCATGGCTGCAACCACCATGTAACACCCCAACCCGACAAGGGTAAAGATATCACAACAATGGATTCACATCAGAACAAAACCAAGCATACGTTTTCATTAATACAAAAATCTCAATGGATAACAAATGAAATACTAAATCTATAGGGTTACAAATGAAAACTTCCAAAACATTTATCTACAGTATATTATCTTCGGTTCAATTCTAAATCCAGCATAGCTATCCAAGCTTCTAAGTCCAAAGGTACTCTCTTCTCCCACTCCCAGCTTCCTACTAAAACCTGCCGCGGGAAAAAGAAACGCGGCTGAGCTTAAAAAGCTCAGTGAACAGATATAATAGTAACAAAACCATAATAGATAATAAATATCAAGAAGAATCAGGAATACTGATCATACCGACAACTCATGATGTAGAAATGAGGTGACAGGAATAAATAAGGAATAAGACTAAAGAAAAGAAAAGGAACAAGTAATAGGGAAAATTCATGAGGTTCAATAAATGAAGAAAACAGAAATCTATCACGAGCCCAGAAACAAGCCATGTCATATCATCGCAAATATAACTAAATAGAGTAGCTAGCTCCCAGATATGTGAAAGACGTGTATCGCACACACCATCATTCACCAGGTAAATATAACAATAAACATATAACATAACATATACAGATAACAGGTCAAATCTAGAGTTCACCCATACGCCCCACAGACAAATCAATAATCATAAATATAATGGCCATAGCAAATAATAAATAAGGGACGGAACAGGTCATCACTCTCCTGCCCTAGAGTCATGTCAGAGGTGCGTCAATGACATGGACATGAAACCCTCATGTCTAGTGATTGGCTCGTAATATCAAACTGTAGGTCAAAGGTCAAAGGTCAAATGTACTATCAAATAATCAAAAGTCATATCCTAAGGGTACATGGCAAGGTTCATGTCAAACAGTTCAAGATTATATATCATAGGTTCACTTAGAATTTATCAGGTTAAATTTTATATCAAAGCTTAAATTCAGTTTAAAGAATTATACCAAACGTTTCAAAAGGATGTAACAAAAGTTTATAACCAAAGTTTCATATCAACAGTTTATCTCTAAAAGTTCCTATTTAAAAGTCCATTTAAACAATCCTTCAAAATGGTTTTCATAACAACTGATCTTTCAAAATAGTTTTCTTCAAAATGGTCTTCCAAAACTTTTAGTAATTTCATTAAAAGTGACCTTACTTATTTAAAAGTAGTTTATTCCCAAAACATTTCCTATGTATTCTAAGAGCAGTTCATAATCAATTAGGTTTAAATAAGGATTTAACAGATTAAGGCTTATATCAAAACCAATTTAGTTTTATAACAGATATACTCAATCAAGACTCAAAACAAGGTTCACAAATCAGGGTTCAGGACAAGAGATCAAATGCAAGGTTCATGAAAGTTCACAAAGCAAAAGATCATATGGAAGTTTCACAAACAAGAGATCACATGAAAGGTTCACAAACAAGCAGGGAACATAGCAATGGTATAGGGAATCCTAATAAGAAGACAAGGACTGAAATGAAAAAGGAAAATGAAAGACCCTTACTGAAAGAGGGCAGAATATCTGTACCTTGTTACGAATGCAAGGACACAAAGCTAAAAGCTGACAGGGATTAGATTACTCCTTCCTCGAACCTAGGGAGTTGAAGACAGAAGTCCAAAGGGTCTTTAGTTATATTTCCATTATTAGTAAGTTAATCATATCACAGATTAGATTAAGTCCTTATTAAGATTATTATGGAAGTAGGGTACATTTTATCAGGTTACAAAAGTTTAAAAGTAATTATAACAACTTTACATAGTTTAGGGTTTCAATTGTAAATTCATCTAGTTCAAAGGTTTAATCATGAAAATATTTTAAGTTACTGATTTAATACACACTATATTCAGAATGAAATTTTAGTATCTTAAGTTTCACAGTTTACAGTTTATACCCCTTAGTTATCATATTTTACAAAACAAACCCTTCATTTACATAATTTATGTTTTAATCCCTATAACATTTATTTTACCAACCCAACACCTTGTATTACAGAACATATTCTCAAAATTATATGTATTACAATTCAGGTCCTTCAGATTTCATGATTTACACATTTAGTCCCTTAAATTTACAAAACTTATATGTCAAACCCTAGTTTAGTAATAATTACATATCAAACCCATAATTACTCAAAATTACCTAAAACACCCTTTATAAAATTATTTACTCAAAATAACATCAAGTTCCCAAAATTTACGCTCTTAGTCCCTCTATTTTAATTATTTACAATTCGACCCTTATAAATACCATTTATTCATTTTCTTGCAATATTTACACTTAGGACCCTCAAGTTATATTTTTCCTACATTTGTACCGACCTAATGAACATTATAAAAATAACCTTTAAGTTTCAAAATTGGAAAAACACACCCTTATACTTTTAAAATCCAATCGTATATACCTTTTTATGTGCAAACTAAACCCTAATTTTAACCAATCATTAAATCATCATGACACAATCATTAAATGCATTTATTAATCAGATCTAAACCACAAAACCCTAACCCTAATACGATTTAGGGTTTCTTTCTTATTTTCTTTTATTTTCTATATAATCCGATTACTACATAATTCATGATCAATTTTTCTGAGCTTCTATAAATCAAATGGTTATTTTTCTAGGCTTATATTATCAGTATAGAACATGTAAAAATTATGGTTATACCTCAGAAAATTCGTTTGATATTATTTGCAAATTATGTGTGTTATATTCATAAAATTTTCGTACGCATGGTTTATCTTGCATGATTCGATTAACACAATTTATATGAGTTATATAGGATGTAAAGATCACGAGAAAATTACTAGATCAGTTTTAGAACGTGTAAACAAGGCGCACGAATTTGTTACCTAGCGTATGGAAAAGTTCGACAAGAAAATGTCTCACGTTCGAACCAGCGAATCTACCAGTCGATCCTTATTTTTCTTAGCTCCCTTACACCTCCAAGAACTCCAGAAAAATGCTTGATCACGTCTAGAAGTCGCGTGTGAATTTTGGTCGATTTGTTTGTGCGTTTGGTGTTTTGCGATTTAGGGTTTTAGTGATTAGGGTTTTATAAAATAATTTGATTTGTATATATATTGCACAACCGACCTAGGGGAGGGCATGAGATCCAGAATTTCGGCCCTAAGGGTTATCACAAGCTCAAGGTTTGATTTGGTGTATACTTCCTTTATTTGATTTTGTATTTATCTAGTTAAATGATTTTACAAAATATGATATATATACACTTAATTATTTTCGGATCATATGTATATGTATAAGTGATTTTATAATTTTTGGACATTCAAAATAATGAAATGTTGTTCCAGAAATTAATCTACTTGATACGTAGTTTGTTTTCAGTAGTTTGGAGTTGTTTCAGAATTTTATAACTTAATTATTTAGGTTTTATTGTTTCAGGGGTAATTTGGTCTTTTTACTAGTTATCTGAATTTCAGGTATTACAACTTCTTCCCCTCTAAAAAAAAATTTTCGTCCTCGAAAATTGACGTGAAACGAAATGGAAACACAACTAACTGCGGACAGGAATATGAAAACTTGATTCCTATGACTCTATAATATTGGTTAAAACTTCGGTTTCCTCAAAAGGTAAAAATTATACCGAATCCAAACCGAAAGAGAGATATATCGAACGTAACGAATGATAATCGGATCTTCTCGAAAAAGACGCAGGAAATACATGAAATATTGACGGATGGGTCATCCCCAGGATTTGATTTGCCAGGTCAGAATAGAACGTATGGAATAGATTATCGAAAACATCAATTGGCAGGAGTTCCCTATCAGGACCTAAGATTATTACCGAAAATTCTTAGAGATCAGTAGAATGCGGAACGAGAATCCAGACGTATCAATTCGCATAACGGTGAAAGCAGGTTATGCATACCGTTAGGATGAACTAAAGGTCTCTCTAATGCGGTTGATCTCAAACAGTTATCAGAATTTCCAAAGTTCTAAGGCACTTCTTGAAATATCCGATGCCCACAATAAGTGCACGTTATATGATGTAAGTATTATCACGTTGGCCAGACGTCATAATACTGGCATCATATAAATATGCCCTCATGATGGTCATACTTGATTTCAAGTCGTGAACAAAACTAACTTATCTTATTCCACCTAGTCTTCCTACGGTCTCAGAGGTCATCAAAATTAATACCCTATCTAAGTGGAGAACGAATCACTAGAAAGAGTCAACGAAAGTCCCAGAATGGCTATTAGAATTTGGTACATCGCTAAAAGCATCAATCATTCATCCTTTGCCAAAATCTTTCAAAACAAGGTCATCACCGAACACACGAGCAGGAATGCTTCTAGGAGACTTAATTCATCGAAGGATCTTATAATTACATAACGAAACTTAAGAGAGTCTACGGAAGTGAAAGTTAGGCGTCAAAATCTTCGGTCTTCCCGGAATTAGTTCTTTCCAACTTAAAGGGTCTTTTCCAAAAACCCGATCATTAAACACATCCAATCTTCTCAAGTCTGATTAATCTGACTTTACCAGTCCACCAATCGGAAAGTGAAACCAAAATTGGAACTTGTGTTTGGTCCTTCGAACTTTCTGCCGTTCTTCTTGAAAGGTGATGGAGTAATGTGAATTTCTAACATGCTCTTTCTCGTACCATTAAGTCATACAATGACCATTTGTCCCAGTAGTCACGAGAAAACCTAATTACCAATTTTATAAGCATTTAGAGCTTCAGCTAATACTATTAGCGTTACTAATCGACATAACAGTCGTCTATGGATTTTGAAGGCGATTCTAAAATTAATGAATCCCTTGAAAAGAAACTTCACGCTCTAAAATTAGGCAAACACCTAATCGATTCAGGGTGGAGGAATATCGGTTTCTAACAATAATATGGTTCAGTTATCTTCCGCCACCATCCTTCTTTGTCACGAACGGAACTAAAACACGCCCAGAAAATACTATCTAAACAACTTACTTCCCGATCTTTGGTTGTTGCTCTTCTCGGTTGCTCAACTCAATCTATATGCTCTCTGACATATCTGAAAGACACCTTCACTTAGTGAATAGAATATCTCTCGGAAATCTGTAAATTCCTACCTCACGCTTCGGTGGACAACTTGGTGGTTCAACCAGGAATTATATTCAAAACTCAGGGTGTCCAGCAACTCTCAAGATGAGGTTCATTCCTCAGCGTACGAAATGGGTTCTAGGAAAACTTCAGTACTCTAATTTCTAAGGAGGCATTTTTAATGGATGCCAGCAAACCAAGGCAACCATGGAAAATCAATTTCTGGCTTTCATAGCCGAATGAGCTCGACAGCTTAAAAGGTTAAGAACTATGATAGACACATATCAACGTAATTTATTCCAACAATTGCTCAAGCCTTATTATTAATATTCGGGAAAACCCACAATCCAATGAAATCCGTACAATATTAATGTCAGAAGAAACCCAAGACAAAAAAAAAATAAAAAAAAATAAAAATAAAATAAAAAAAAATTAACAGTAATAACACACATGACTCGAGTCCTAATTCCATGACTAGACCGTGTTACTTGCAGTAGACTCCCCGTCTGAATCCACTTCATCTTCCTCGCTAAGCCATCCGTTTCGGTTCCCTTCAGGCTGTGGCAGTGGTTGTCTCGCAAAACCATCCTCAGAGTTCCTTCCTTCATCTCCTACGTCGTCCACGAATCCATACAAATTGTGAGGCTCAGCCCGCACTACTCCTCCTTCTTCCACAAACTTGGGACACCTTCCCGGGTACTTAGTCACTACTCCGTCTTTATCAATCACTTTCGTCTCATGCACATGTACCTCCGTTCCATTTATATTAACCACGGTCAACTTTTCTTCAATCCGGCAGGGACACATGCTAGCAGGGATCAGCATTCTTTTGTTAGTCCATCTCAACTTACCAATCTTTCTCTGGCCTGTAGCGAAAACGGTTGTCCAACGATACGTACTGCGTGCTGGGGGTGCCATGCTGAAAATGACACAAATGATACTAAGTACTAGAACTCGATAGGAATCGAAAGACCACCCATAACTCAAAAATTTTAAAATACGCGAAGTATCACCGTCTGAACGATCTCAAAGATGATTAACGAAATATGGGAAATAAGCACGAATGGAACGACAAAACAAAATCCTAATGTCTACCCAAATCCTCACCGGTCAGAGTTTAAGTTCCTATAGGGAAAATCCTAAAGCAATTTCTCGAGGGTTGTCCTACGTTTACATACAGTAGAAACTTAGTGGTCCAGATTTCACAGGTCAAGGGTAAATATATTACGAATCGCAGCCTGTCGCTCTGATACCATAAATTGTAACACCCCAACCCGACAAGGGTAAAGATATCACAACAATGGATTCACATCAGAACAAAACCAAGCATACATTTTCATTAATACAAAAATCTCAATGGATAACAAATGAAATACTAAATCTATAGGGTTACAAATGAAAACTTCCAAAACATTTATCTACAGTATATTATCTTCGGTTCAATTCTAAATCCAGCATAGCTATCCAAGCTTCTAAGTCCAAAGGTACTCTCTTCTCCCACTCCCAGCTTCCTACTAAAACCTGCCGCGGGAAAAAGAAACGCGGCTGAGCTTAAAAAGCTCAGTGAACAGATATAATAGTAACAAAACCATAATAGATAATAAATATCAAGAAGAATCAGGAATACTGGTCATACCGACAACTCATGATGTAGAAATGAGGTGACAGGAATAAATAAGGAATAAGACTAAAGAAAAGAAAAGGAACAAGTAATAGGGAAAATTCATGAGGTTCAATAAATGAAGAAAACAGAAATCTATCACGAGCCCAGAAACAAGCCATATCATATCATCGCAAATATAACTAAATAGAGTAGCTAGCTCCCAGATATGTGAAAGACGTGTATCGCACACACCATCAGTCACCAGGTAAATATAACAATAAACATATAACATAACATATACAGATAACAGGTCAAATCTAGAGTGCACCCATACGCCTCACAGACAAATCAATAATCATAAATATAATGGCCATAGCAAATAATAAATAAGGGACGGAACAGGTCATCACTCTCCTGCCCTAGAGTCATGTCAGAGGTGCGTCAATGACATGGTCATGAAACCCTCATGTCTAGTGATTGGCTCGTAATATCAAACTGTAGGTCAAAGGTCAAATGTACTATCAAATAATCAAAAGTCATATCCTAAGGGTACATGGCAAGGTTCATGTCAAACAGTTCAAGATTATATATCATAGGTTCACTTAGAATTTATCAGGTTAAATTTTATATCAAAGCTTAAATTCAGTTTAAAGAATTATACCAAACGTTTCAAAAGGATGTAACAAAAGTTTATAACCAAAGTTTCATATCAACAGTTTATCTCTAAAAGTTCATATTTAAAAGTCCATTTAAACAATCCTTCAAAATGGTTTTCATAACAACTGATCTTTCAAAATAGTTTTCTTCAAAATGGTCTTCCAAAACTTTTAGTAATTTCATTAAAAGTGACCTTACTTATTTAAAAGTAGTTTATTCCCAAAACGTTTCCTATGTATTCTAAGAGCAGTTCATAATCAATTAGGTTTAAATAAGGATTTAACAGATTAAGGCTTATATCAAAACCAATTTAGTTTTATAACAGATATACTCAATCAAGACTCAAAACAAGGTTCACAAATCAGGGTTCAGGACAAGAGATCAAATGCAAGGTTCATGAAAGTTCACAAAGCAAAAGATCATATGGAAGTTTCACAAACAAGAGATCACATGAAAGGTTCACAAACAAGCAGGGAACATAGCAATGGTATAGGGAATCCTAATAAGAAGACAAGGACTGAAATGAAAAGGGAAAATGAAAGACCCTTACTGAAAGAGGGCAGAATATCTGTACCTTGTTACGAATGCAAGGACACAAAGCTAAAAGTTGACAGGGATTAGATTACTCCTTCCTCGAACCTAGGGAGTTGAAGACAGAAGTCCAAAGGGTCTTTAGTTATATTTCCATTATTAGTAAGTTAATCATATCACAGATTAGATTAAGTCCTTATTAAGATTATTATGGAAGTAGGGTACATTTTATCAGGTTACAAAAGTTTAAAAGTAATTATAACAACTTTACATAGTTTAGGGTTTCAATTGTAAATTCATCTAGTTCAAAGGTTTAATCATGAAAATATTTTAAGTTACTGATTTAATACACACTATATTCAGAATGACATTTTAGTATCTTAAGTTTCACAGTTTACAGTTTATACCCCTTAGTTATCATATTTTACAAAACAAACCCTTCATTTACATAATTTATGTTTTAATCCCTATAACATTTATTTTACCAACCCAACACCTTGTATTACAGAACATATTCTCAAAATTATATGTATTACAATTCAGGTCCTTCAGATTTCATGATTTACACATTTAGTCCCTTAAATTTACAAAACTTATATGTCAAACCCTAGTTTAGTAATAATTACATATCAAACCCATAATTACTCAAAATTACCTAAAACACCCTTTATAAAATTATTTACTCAAAATAACATCAAGTTCCTAAAATTTACGCTCTTAGTCCCTCTATTTTAATTATTTACAATTCGACCCTTATAAATACCATTTATTCATTTTCTTGCAATATTTACACTTAGGACCCTCAAGTTATATTTTTCCTACATTTGTACCGACCTAATGAACATTATAAAAATAACCTTTAAGTTTCAAAATTGGCAAAACACACCCTTATACTTTTAAAATCCAATCGTATATACCTTTTTATGTGCAAACTAAACCCTAATTTTAACCAATCATTAAATCATTATGACACAATCATTAAATGCATTTATTAATCAGATCTAAACCACAAAACCCTAACCCTAATACGATTTAGGGTTTCTTCCTTATTTTCTTTTATTTTCTATATAATCCGATTACTACATAATTCATGATCAATTTTTCTGAGCTTCTATAAATCAAATGGTTATTTTTCTAGGCTTATATTATCAGTATAGAACATGTAAAAATTATGGTTATACCTCAGAAAATTCGTTTGATATTATTTGCAAATTATGTGTGTTATATTCATAAAATTTTCGTACGCATGGTTTATCTTGCATGATTCGATTAACACAATTTATATGAGTTATATAGGATGTAAATATCACGAGAAAATTACTAGATCAGTTTTAGAACGTGTAAACAAGGCGCACGAATTTGTTATCTAGCGTATGGAAAAGTTCGACAAGAAAATGTCTCACGTTCGAACCAGCGAATCTACCAGTCGATCCTTATTTTTCTTAGCTCCCTTACACCTCCAAGAACTCCAGAAAAATGCTTGATCACGTCCAGAAGTCGCGTGTGAATTTTGGTCGATTTGTTTGTGCGTTTGGTGTTTTGCGATTTAGGGTTTTAGTGATTAGGGTTTTAAAAAATAATTTGATTTGTATATATATTGCACAACCGACCTAGGGGAGGGCATGAGATCCAGAATTTTGGCCCTAAGGGTTATCACAAGCTCAAGGTTTGATTTGGTGTATAATTCCTTTATTTGATTTTGTATTTATCTAGTTAAATGATTTTACAAAATATGATATATATACACTTAATTATTTTCGGATCATATGTATATGTATAAGTGATTTTATAATTTTTGGACATTCAAAATAATGAAATGTTGTTCCAGAAATTAATCTACTTGATACGTAGTTTGTTTTCAGTAGTTTGGAGTTGTTTCAGAATTTTATAACTTAATTATTTAGGTTTTATTGTTTCAGGGGTAATTTGGTCTTTTTACTAGTTATCTGAATTTCAGGTATTACAACTTCTTCCCCTCTAAAAAAAAATTTTCGTCCTCGAAAATTGACGTGAAACGAAATGGAAACACAACTGACTGCGGACAGGAATATGAAAACTTGATTCCTATGACTCTATAATATTGGTTAAAACTTCGGTTTCCTCAAAAGGTAAAAATTATACCGAATCCAAACCGAAAGAGAGATATATCGAACGTAATAGGAACCAAAATTATCATCTTAACCATTTCATAATACACCAACTTTGGACCCTGTTGAGCATCATATGCTTGCCATGGGTTCAAGGTCAGTAAGTCCATTGAGCAATTTCAAATGCATCCGACATGCCATGGCTGCTTGCACATAGTTGTGCTGCCTCGCCAAGATACACATTGATCTGACCCACTGCGGTTCAACAGCTTATTATAGCCGAAGTTGTAACATTTGTTACACACTTGTTGTATCCTAGTATACATCAAGATCATTTTTCTTTTGTGAGAGAGTGAGTGAAGATCATTGTGATCTTATAGAGATATTGATTATCTCTTGAAGCCTTTGGGCTTGTGTGATTGATCAAGAAGATCAAGGGTAGATAGGGTAGATCGAGTCAAGTGGGAGTAGATCATTGTGATCTTGTCGAGATCTTGGAGATCTCTTGAAGCCATTGGGCTTGTGTGTATTGATCAAGTGGATCAAGGGTAGATCGGGTAGATCGTGGTAGATTGGTGCTAGCTAAGATTAGCACTTGACATCTAGCTTAGTGTCGGAAATAGGATAAGCGACGTGTACGGTGTAGATCGGGTAGATCGTGGTAGATTGGTGCTAGCTAAGATTAGCACTCGACATCTAGCTTAGTGTCGAAAATAGGATAAGCGACGTGTACGGTTTTCTCCGCCTGAAGGGAGTTTGTTGATTAGTGAAGTAACTCTCGAGTTGGGTACTCGGGGAGTGGAGTAGGGCGAAGAGGAGCTTCGTGACCGAACCACTATAAATCACCGTGTCCGATTTGCGCCTTCTTACTTATCTCTTTACTTTCATTTCATACTTTATTGCTTTATATTTATATTTGCATTGCGTCTATGTTTGTGTAGCTTGTTGCTTATGTTATGTTGATTAAGTATGTGTCATGGTTTGATTGTGCTTGTGTTGTAGTTTACTATATTCATCTCTAGATGTTATATGACCTTAATTGACACTTTTCATATTACGTCACACTTGATTGGGTGTTTGATACAAAAAGTTTTTAAGTTTTTAAATGAAAACGTATTCACCCCCCCCCCCCTTCTATGGTTTCCACAGTCTTGGTTTGCAAATTAAGCACATGCCTAATGGTATACTTGTGCATCAGTCAAATTATACCGAGAAGGTCCTAAAATGTTTCAACATGGACAAAGCAAATACTTTAAGCATACCAATGGTTGTTAGAACACTCAACTTTGTCAAAGATCCATTTCGACCATGCGAAGAAAATGAAGAGTTCCTTGGTCCAGAAACACCATACCTCAGTGCAATCGGAGCTCTCATGTAGCTTACAAATTGTACTAGACCTAACGTATCTTTTGCAGTATATCTATTAGCAAGGTTCAGTTCATCTCCCACAAGAAGACATTAGAATGAGATAAAACATATATTCTAATATTTGCGAGAAAATGTTGATTTAGGTATATTTTAAACTAATAGTTCAAAACAAGTTTTTGTTGGTTACGCGGATGCAGGTTATTAGTCGGATCCCCATAAAGCTAGATCTCAAACTGGTTACATATTCATGAACGAAGGTACCCCAATTTCATGGTGTTCGCAGAAGCAAACACTTGTCGCAACATCATCAAATAATGCTAAAGTTATTGCTCTACATGAAGCTAGTAGAGAATGTGTATGGCTGAGATTGATGACACAACTCATTTAACTTCTTGTGGACTAGACAAACAGAAAAGTCCAACTGTGATCTAGGAAGATAATGCAGCTTGTGTCATGCAAATGAAGGGATGATATATCAAGAGTGATAGGACAAAAAATATACCTACAAGATTCATCTCATACACTCACAACCTTATAAAGGAACTCCCTACTGCGGTCTTCAGAAAACAAAGGCACTCCCTACTATGGTCTTTAGAAAACACGTCCATGATATTGGAATGCCACATGTGCGAAAGATGTAACATTTTATAGATGTCAACTTGAGGGGGAGTCAACTATACGCTGCACTCTTTTTCCCTTGGCTTA
>CP139508.1:395816669-396001058 GCA_021014915.2 Artemisia tridentata subsp. tridentata
ACATTGCCATGAGATGGCCAGTTTGAAGGAGGGGGGTTGTCCTTCTTCACCCATTCGGCTTCTGAAGGTATGCTAGTGAACTGTTTGATTCTTTCAACAGAAACCATTCGGTTTTCGACAAAGCAGCTCACGTATATAGACCAAAACAGTGCTCCATTGAGTGACAATCCATACGAGAGTGATAATCCAACGTTTTCTGAACAATATCGTACATTTCAAAGTTAATTCATTAATAATAAAATGGAAAAACGGTAGTATTGTTTGCGCTTGGTTTTAAGTTTACCTGCTTTAACGATACTGCTAGGCAGAAATATCATGAACACGGTGGAAGCACAAAGAAATAAGCTTCCAATGAACTCCAAACGGAAACCTAACCACTCGTTCGACCCATTGTTGTGGAAGTCCATTCTCAGGTTTCCATTCACGCGATCAACGTTTTCTTGAACAAACCTGTCCTGCTTCCTAAAAGACCTTATTGTCATAACCCCTGAGATGCTCTCTGAGAAATGGTGAATAACAGGTGCTTTTGTAATTGAGTCAAGTCGTGTTATTTCACGAGATGTTGCAAGATAGTATCTCTGAAATAATCAGGTCATAAGATCAAATCAGAATTTTTGAGATACCTTAGTGGCTTAGTGTACACTAACTTCTTAACATATACTCTATGAAACTTACCCGATACCAGAAATTGAGCCAACCAAGTGGCACAAGTAGGAACACAGTTGGCCAAGCATACTGACAAGTAATGACGATAATTCCAATCAATGTCATGTACAGAGATAGAGTCAAGCTCATCGTGAATGGAAGGTACACATCGATGTTTGTTTGATCACTTGATGCCTGAAAAGATTGTGCACATAATTATATAATCATTTGGTAAATGTTAGCAGAAACCGAAAAGGTAAGTTTTTAATTAGGATCTTTACCCTACTAAGAATTCTTCCTGAAGGTGTAGTGTCGAAAAACGACATTGGAGCATGAAGGATGCTGTGAAGTATCTGTTTAAAGAAAATCTGGCAAGTTTGAAGTCCAAGAACTGTAGAGGAAATGGTTCGACCAAATACCAAAAGGAAGGATAGACAAGCTATAGCTGTGTAAACTTCTATAAACAATGATGGGTTGAAAGAAGAAGCGCGCTCATCAGAAGTTGCATAGGCTAACCAGTAATCACTTGCCATATTTGAGCCTTGCCACATAAGCGAAAGGGAAAAAACAATAATCACACCCCACCATCCAAAAGCCTCAGTCACATAAACTTTATAGACGCCTAAGCTGATTCTTCCTGTTTCCCTCTCCTCTTCTTTGATTAGCTTTGATGTTCCTATGATAGAGCTAGACTTTGATCGTTCTAAGGCCTTGTCATTCTTTTCTTCCCGAGTGTTATTGCTCTGGATAGGCATAGGGGGTGTGTTTTCTGATGTTGTACCTTTCATGTCAACTAGTTGCATTGAGGTCTCGTGGGCTGATACTAAATCTTTAAAATCAAGCCCGGATTCTAGTAGTTCATCATACTTTCCTGATTGAACAATCATTCCATCTCGCATCACCTAATAGAGTTCAAGTTAAATAAAGAATCTATGAACAATAATAATAACCTTGATTTGTTTAGCTGTAAGTCTAATACCGAGATTATGATACTTACTAATATTAGATCAACATTATGGAGGAAATCAACTTGGTGCGTGACGAGCAAGATTGTCTTGTCTTTAAGGACTCCTCTAACACACTCCTGCGGTCAGAAACAGAATTGTGAGAATTGGTAAATCAAAACAAATGTATTTTTGATCCCACAATGACCACCTTGAATATTTCTGAACCAGTGTGAGCATCAACGGCGCTAAAGACATCATCAAGAAGATATATGTCACAATCTTGATAAACAGCACGCGCAAGCTGAATCCTCTGCTTCTGACCACCACTAAGATTGATACCACGCTCTCCAATTTCAGTCTGGTCACCGAATTCCATCATTTCCAAATCTTTTTCCAAGCAACAGTTCTTGACTACTTCTTTGTACTTTTGTCTATCCATCGGCAAACCGAACAGAATGTTCTCTTGGATTGTCCCATTCTGAATCCATGCTGTTTGTGCAACATATGCTGTGCTCCCACATACCCTCACCTGTTAGGACATCAATAGTATTGTTTAAGGACATGTTTTCTTGAGTATTTATAATGTCGTCCATCAATGATGGCACATGAAGTTTCTGGTATCATAGTTATTCTAAGGGCTAGTCAGCTAAAGTTATAGAATAGCAACGCACTTTATAAAGTGTTTCACTCTATGAAATGCTAAGGATTTCTTTTAAAGGCAGCAGTTTCCGACATGAAATAAATGGGCTGTGGTTGGGGCTAAATGGGTCTAGTCGTAAACAGGTCAACATTGTTAATAATGGGTTGGGTTGGGTTTCATCTAGCCAACCCGTTTGATAATTATAAACAAAAAGTTAGAAATAATACTTGTGAAAGGTAGATAACCAGTTTTGAGTGTTTGGATAATCCTACTTATCTACTTACTTTATTTTTTGTTAGGAAGTAAGCAGAATTGGAAATAAGCAATTCCAAACAATCTTTAAGTTATATATTTACTTTCATCAGTTAAGAATAATGGTACCTTCCCAGAGATTTTGTGCATTTCGCCAATAACGGATGAAAGGAGAGATGACTTTCCAGAACCTACAGTCCCAACTATTGCCGCAAGCTCACCTTTCTTGATCTCAAAGTTCAAGTTCTTGACTACAGCACCTTCAGCAGCTTCATCATCCCAGCTAAACGATCCATCTTTGACCTCAACTGCCGTGTTGCCACTACAATCCTCCTGCCTCTCCACTGCCCCCTCATCCAAATCCTTACTCAACATGAACTTATCCAACCTCCCCAATGATATCATCGCCTGAGAGAGTGATATCATTGATTGAGGGAACGCCCTTATAGGCTCTTGCAAGTTCTTGAACAGCGATGTGGCAGTGAACACTGTCCCAGCATCAAGTGGGATCCCAAACAAAATCGCACTCCCAAACGTGAGTGAAGAGATGAACAAAGGAGTACTCCATAAAACAATCATGTTTCCACCAATCGAAATCATGAATTTAGTAAGCCATCCGTATTCAGACTCACGGAAACCTTGAATTCTCTTGTTGAAGTGCTCTTCCCATGCTTGGAACTTAATCACCCTCATGTAATTAAGCATCTCATTAGTAGCTTTCATTCTCAAGTCACGGTTTTGCATTATACTGTGCTGAAACCTGTTGTTCCTTTTAGTACCAAAGATGACATAAATCACAACTGCCATTAAGCCGATCAAAGCTACCACAGTTGGCAGGCCAAGGTATGAGTAAAGAATAGCTAAGGCTACTGATACTTGTACTGGCATAAGCCAGATAGCATGCAATTGAAGCATCATATCAGATAGCTGTTGAGCGTCTACAGCCATGTAGTTTACAATTTGTCCAACACCATGTGATTGTCGAGCCGAGCAAGAAAGCCTTAGTCCCTTTTTGTATAAACTAGTAATCAGTGTGGACCGGATCAACATTCCAAGCTTCTGTGAATGGAAATTAAACTGGTGGGATGACAAAACTTCAACAAATTTAGCACAGAGTAGGATCATTATCAAATAATACCCCTCGTACGGTGAGGTACTCTTTCCTGAAGTGAAATCGACGAATCTTTGGATCAAAAGAGGCCCAACATACATAACACACAGCCTTAAAATTGCAAGGGACGCAGTGAATGCCACATGCTTCCAGAAACAACGAAGCAGAGTGGTTCGGACAGGATTTTTTGAGTTTTCATGAGGTTTAGGCCATTTTTCTTCAAATAGCTTTGACATTTTCTCTGCCCGATGTTCGGGTGAAAGTGTTGGAATGTCTTCTAGTTTCAAAGGGCTTTGGTACCCTTTCGTTAGCAACGGGTTCATCCATAGCCAAAATACTTTTGATGGGATTGAAGCCGATGCCCATCCGCTCACATTCGGTGACTTATTCAAGTCATCCGCCTCTGATACTTTACCATTACCATTAGTGTGACCATGACCATTTAGTGATTCAGATTCTGTTGTCAATATGATTCCAGTTGAGCCCTTTATCGATACAATCAAAAGGAATACTGAAAATGGTAAAGATATCAGTGAAACAATGTCTCCAGATTTGAAAACTGGCGTGTTTCCAGTACCAGAAACTAGCCGAATAATACTAGAAGAAGCAAATAGAGCAATGAACACAAAATTCACTATCAAGAAAACACGAAGAGATAACGGGTGAGTCACAGCTTGAAACCTCTTCTCATGAACGATCAAAACCGTGATCACAAGAAAAGAAAATGCTTGAATCAACCAACATATTCCATCTATCGACTTCCAAGGCATCTGAGTATTTTGCATAAACGCCAAAATCGACAAAACAATAGCCAAAACCGCTAACACGGCTGACACAAGCAAAGAAAACTTAAACCAAAGATTGGTATTGACAATAGTTTTACGCTCAGTTCTCGACTTTTTTTTTTAAAGCAGATCCATGTAAAGGAAGGGGATGGAATGGGAAGGGGAAAGTAAGGAATGACACTATGAAGAAAGTAGTTATTTTTATTTGTGTTCTTGAGTTTTTATTTTTAGTTGCAAGGAAAGGAAAGGGAGGTACCAAAATTACCAAGATACCCTCAAAACATAATTTAATTGTATATATCTCACATCTTAGTTGTGCATGGTGGTGAACTTATAAATGCTGTAATAGATATAAAGGACACCATTCACAACTGGTCGTTTAGCGGAAAGGACACCATTCATGTTCGCTAATTCATAACTAAGCATGAAATCATTGTTACGATCATAATATATACTCTTTCATAACAAGTTCAACATTATTCTGACCTATAATGCGGATTCGCTGAACCATATAAGCAATCAAATTGACTATCAAATAAGCAGATAAAACACGAAGATAACAACTTATTCAAAGAATGACTAGCTGAAGACATTTGATGACAAATTCTTTAAATAAACAATAGTTACTAGGTATCAAGTACGCAAACAAATCTTCATTCATCAATGGTGTCCGACGAGTCCAACAAATAAACCAGCATAATGTAAGACCGACAAACTAAGACGAACAAATTCACAAAGGACCTCAGCCCCTCACACGAGAGTACTTAAACAAAAGCTAAAGACTCCTTCAAAAAACAATTAAAGTAGGAAGCAATAAATAACAAAGTGACCTTCATCACCCACCGGTAACACAATCCAAAAAAACTTTATTCAATCGTCCAGGCCCATCAACGCTTTCAGATAATGGAGTCTGTCTTCAACAGGACAGCCAAAAAGTCCACGAGTTTTGTCCGGATGTTCCAGCAAAAACACATACGCAGGTTGTATGTCTCGGCGATCAACAAACAGGCATTGCAGTTCTTGGTAAATTTCCTTCTCAGTATACACATGTGGACGAGAGTTTTCAATTACCTAATAACAAGTAGATTACGACAAGATCAATATAATATAATATATATATATATATATATATATATATATATATATATATATATATATATATATATATATATATATATATATATATATATATATATATATATATATATATATATATATACAAACAATAAACTACAACTAATCAATGTTGTAAATAAACCGAGTACCTTAGAATTCCTGTCTAGAGCATGGACTATATTATCAAGAGAGTCCGCAATCTTACTCCGTATTGGATCCTCTTCATCAGCTTTTCTTTTTTTACTCTTTGATTTAGTTGGGAGCTTCTCTGGTTGTGGTGTTGGTGATGTAATATGGATGTCATCACCAGTGTCGAAACTCTCTAAAGTGACCCCGTTGTTTTCACACAAGGGATCAATTTCTTCAACTGTTTCTGATTGATGTTCCTTGTTTAGTTGCTTTCTTTTCTCTTTAGCAGTAAAAGCACAAGAACCTGTAGCTCTATCTTTTGCCCACAAAGCATACATCTCATCATAACATTTAACTTGTTTATTCTTCAACTCGTAAACGTCAGGATTGTCCTATACATTACAAATAATTAATATAAAAAATCGAAATCAATAATTTCA
This sequence comes from Artemisia tridentata subsp. tridentata, assembly GCA_021014915.2. Taxonomy (NCBI): domain Eukaryota; kingdom Viridiplantae; phylum Streptophyta; class Magnoliopsida; order Asterales; family Asteraceae; genus Artemisia; species Artemisia tridentata. Next base: position 395,822,735 of record CP139508.1, read on the forward strand.
CATGAATAAGATAGAGCATACCTTTTTGAGTGTTTCCCACACCTCATCTTCAGCCTCAATTAAGTTGGTACTTGGGTTCCATGCATACCCACTCAATGAAACGCCTTTAAAAACATCATGGAACTGGTTAAAGTACTTTTTCAGAGTCTTGATTCGATTTTTCAATTTGTCTTTGTCAAAAGTAACATTAAACTTATCACTTAACGCCTTCACTATATTATTATATGCATGAGGCGAGAAAGTCCCGTTAGGTCTATTCCCGGCATTTTGTTCTTTAAGCATAGCCTCGATGAATGCAGCATCCATCTGATCATTCCACGTAAGTGCCTCCTTCTTCGTGGTAGATCCATCATTAGCATTTTTTGCAGCACCATCATTTTTTCCCATTGTTACTTTCTGTATATAAAACAAAGAATCATTATTACAAGCTTTAAATAACAATCAATATATATAAACTAAATATATTATCCACACGTAGTTTATTAAGTACGTAAATTCCAAATACGAATAAGTAATCATACATAAAAAGTCTTGATAAATAATATTCTAACAATGACGAACAAAATAAACAAAATGTCTAGATAGGTTATGTTTCAAAGGACAATACAAATTCAAACACTAAATAGACATGTTAACTTCATTGTTCGGATTCAAAATATAATCACTCCACATGTCATCTGCAATTGAGTTTCTAATTTGTTCACCCCTCTCATCTTCGTCTCTTGTACCATGGAGTTCTTCATCTTGTGATGCATCTAACATCTCGCCTGTCACTTCATCTTCTAGTTCTTGGTCACGATCTACCTCAAGTAAAAAGTTATGCAAAATACAACATGCCAAGAATATGTCTGATTGTGTATCGCATGAGTAAAATGGTTCTGTTGTACTTCTAATTATAGGAAATCTTTTCTTCAAGACACCAAATGCACGCTCAATAGAGTTTCGTAACGATGAATGTCGGAGGTTAAACAACTCTTTTGGATTCTGAGGTGCACGAGACGAGTACTCCTTAAGATGATATCTAACACCTCTATATGGTGCTATAAGTGTACTTTTATGGGGTAGACCACCGTCAACAAGATAATACTTACCTATATAAACATAGTATATTTTAGAATCTAAACGTTGAAGTTTAATATATTTGACTTTTAGTAATGATTTTACCGTCAGGAATAAGTAGCTTATCATCTCTAGTAAGTGCATCTTTTATTATTCTTGAGTCTGATGCTGTGCCTTCCCAACCACTTAAAACATATGTGAACTTCAAATCAAATGTACAAGCAACTAGCACATTGATTGTTGGATATCCTTTACGACCACGATATCTAGGGGCATCTCTATTAGGCACTCTCACGCGAACATGTGTTCCATCGATAACCCCTATACAATCTTTGAAAAATGGATAAAATCTTGGTTTTTCTTGGATTTCTTTCTGAACTATATCACCACTGGGTTGCTTAATATATTCTTCTTCTAAAGATAGTATTGCATTTAGAACTCTATGAAAATGTCTACTAGTGGCTGATACTGATCGACGATATAACCAAGAGACAAAACGGGTTCTAAAATCATTCCCTACTATATGCAGAAATCTAGCGACTTGTTCCTCAACCGACATACGTTGGGTTTGGCGAAGACCACATTCATTTTGTAACTTTTGACACAAAATCTTAAAAGCGTCCACACTCATACGAATTATTTTACGACTGTTATTATTTGTTGATAGGTCTTGCAACATCTCTTCATGTACTGCTTGTCTATGTAACCTTAACTCTTGCGAAGGTAAATTAACACGTTTTCTTTTACGAGGTTCGCTAAGAGCAAGATAAGCGACAACTAAACAAACCACGTGAATTACGGCTAACTGTTGAGTTCTCGCCATGCGAATTAAGTTATCAACATCCATGTTGATATTGTGAACAGCCTATAATGTTATTATTTTGAAGTATATAAGTTATCATAAGAAAAAATGAACAATAACCGATACTAAAGATTTAAAGTCACAGCAGCACACAAGATGTATATAACCCATAAAGCAACATCATATAATATACACCATATCAGACAATGTTACAAACATCATACCAGTCATAATGTTCTAGTTAAGCATGAAATAATAACCAGTTTGTTACTCTTCTTTATTATTAGGCAATTATAACAATTTAATCAAGAACTTTCTTTATGTATGTTGTTTTCTAGTTTTTCTGTTTTTTTTATATGTCTATGAGTATTTGGATGGCTGAATATAATATACACAATATCGGACAATCAAAACTTACAAACAACATACAATATACAAACAACATACAATATACAATAAAAATATCAGACTTCTACAAGTATGTCAAAGAGAATAATAAACAAAGGGTCAATAACAGTAACATATACTATCTATTTTGAACAACTCATGTTTATATATTAACAGCCTTACAACCCACTAAAGATGTTTGAAGACTTTGACTTGAGCTTGTCACAGTAAGAGGAAGGGAATGGGATATAGTGATGAAGTGCAAGGAGAAATAGAGATGGTTGGGCCACTGCTATTATGAGTATAAGTAAGTAATGACTCAGTTTGTTTTATTAGTTAGCATATTCTTCAGCCTCAGTTTACAAAAATTACACACAAGTATTCTTCAGCCTCAGGCCTCAGCATGTCTTTAACTCGATGAGGGCTTTCATGGTGGTGAAATAGATAAGGAGATCATAACTTTTAAATTCAATATTAATATTTTTTATACAAAAAGATAGGGCAAATCCTCTACTGGCGACAACATACACCCTATTCTCTTCAATATCTATGTTAAATATTTACTGTGGTAGCTTTAGTTATTCAGTGAATTGAGATCCATTGTTCTAGCAGGTCTCTAACATACTTGTTTGTCACTCTACATCTTATGCTACGTCTGCTACTATACAATTAGTACCATAAAAAACTCATTTATTACTCTACGTTCCTCATCAGCAAGTCAATAAAACTAGCCAACAACTGGTAATAAACATACACTAATAAAGAATTGCAAACTTGGAGACTAAAACATAAATTGAAAGCAAGATTCAAAGGATAAACTTACGTGATAATGAGAGAAAAAAAATGGAGGCCGGTGCTGTGAGCTTGCGTATTACTTGTTACGTTTACAGGGAGAAACTAGGTCAAAAATATATGGAACTGCATGGATAATGAGGATATATTGGTAATTTTACCCAAGCCCAATATCTTTATAATAGCCTTCCCCTCCAAACCCCCTCAAAATTGGACGGATCATATATCCATAAGAAAGCCCATCCCTTCCCTCCCTCCCACCTTCCCGTCCCCTCCTCTTCCTTCTTAAAAAATCTTAAGAACACCCATATTTTTGATTTCCCTTCTGATCCCCTTCCATTCCTTTAAAAAAAAAACTCGAGAACAGAGCGTTAGTTTTCGTAATAAGAGGTTCATTGACACTGGATGTGTTGCTAGAGACAAATCTAGAATACATCTTTTTGATAGCGAAAACGAATAGCATGAGCAAGAAAACTGCATCAACCGCGGACAAAAGCGCACGTTGAGGACACGGAGACATGGAAATGAACCTTAACCATTGAAGCATAAGTGTAACACCTGAAGCATCATGTGCCACAACAGAACTTGAAGAACAAGAAACAGAATTCATCCAAGATGAATCAGAAATCATCTTGGATTTCAAATGAAAACTAACTTGTGCTCAAAACCCGTTGTGCAAAAGTTGATTTATATTGTACAGATCCACCAATCACATAGTTTGAATATAAATACATGCAAAATATCAAATGGCAGTAACGTAAAAGAAACCAAAGACAATAAAAACAAAAATGATTTGGTTGTTGAGTCAAAATAGTCGATTATGTGGCGTACTCTTAATTGGGTACGTATTATAATTAATGGGAAAGGTATGCAAACAAAGCTATGGTAGGCCAAAATCTGTTATGCATGGTCATGTGTCAATTCACTTATTTAACTTGGGAAAAAAATAAGGTATATCAATTAGCTAGCTAGTCATATTAATCATTTTCTGTTATAAAACCATATAAATTCTTTTTAATAAAATATTTTGTCTAGACAAGAAATTTAGATTTGCATGACAAGCACAAAATTCTTTTTAATAATTGTCATTTTTATAATTGTAATGTAGGGTTGTGTTTAGCAAATTCCTTTAATAAAAATGCTCGTTTTAGGGATGAACGGATGAACACATACCAGACCGACACCAAACTTGATTTTATAATGTGATTTATTGGTTTCATATTTTGAAAATTGCCAATTATAATTATTATAATGCAGTTTTACTTTGTATTACATGGCTATATAGATTTCTCATGTAAAAATTAAAAATATAATAATAATAAAATAAAGGTTGGAGAAAATATTATATTTCTAACGAATAAATTAAAGGGATGAAGTCATAGTCGTGGCAAGATGAACGGGCCCTAAAACGGCGACTTAGGCATTATAGGAATCTTCCTTGATTAAAGGCTGGAAAACTTTTACAAATGTCCTTGTTTAACTATGCATATAAAACTCAGTCAAAGTAAATATAATAGTTAAGAGTTAAAACATAAACTTTCAAAACGTACATAGTAGCTATAAACTTATACTCACTGATTTTTATTTTTTTTAGAAGATGAAATAGATTCTCATAATTCGTTTTCAAGTGTTAAAATTTTATGTCGTGTTGGCCAAGTTTCATTGTTCAACTTTCAAGTACATTTTGATTTATTTTGAACTAATTGTATCACGTGTTTCATGTATAACTTTAGATTTTCATAGATTGTATTTTCTTTGTGTGTCCCTTTGTCAATGAAACGAATATTTGAAGCGGCATAAATTTATTAAATTGGTCTGTTAGTCTGGAATTAAATTCATAAGACGGAAAGTAAAAAAATAAAAAATAAAAAGATTATCATTTCTCCAACATTAATTAAATTTAATATTAAGTACACGTATTCAATCAAAGAAAACACTAAAAATTACACGTATTTTATTGGATGTAATCAGATTTTAGCTTTTGTATCATCCTAAAGACAAAAAGGTATATATAGTCGTGGTTGAATGTGACTCCATGATTTATGGTATTCTTCTTGGAACTTTACTGACATTTTCATTTACAAACAAATATTGGTGTTAATTTGTGTTCAAAATAAAAAAAAAAAATGAATTAATTTGGGCAAATTTATAAAAGATTTGGGCACATTTCGGCTCTTTTTTTAAAAAAAAATGGGCATATATTGCCTATTTAAAATTTAAATGGGGCACAAACGTACACATATTTTTTATCGATCGTAGAACATTACAAGAAAAACTTATAGATATAATATATTTAATTTTTTAAATATAAATAAGGTGTTACGTTTGAAGAATTTATTTCATCGTTTTTTGTCTTTTCTAAAGCGATTCGTATAACATACGCCCGTTTGGCCCGTGCCCATTTAGCGCGTGCCCGTTTAGCCCATAACTCGTTTAGCCCGTAGCCCGTGCCCGCCCCCGCCCGGCCCGCCCGTTTTGCCAAACAAATTTAGACCTGTTAATTTGTATATATTTTTTATTCTAAAAGCAAGAAAACAATATATAACTAATGAAACGTGAAAGCGTTAATGACACTTGTTGTATACCCATTAATCCAGAGTCTTCGGTTCTGTCTACGTTGAATGATTAAACCTCATAGGTTTTACTTTAATTGTTGATGCAAATAATGTTCTAAAAACGTTATTTATATCTTTCGATTACTTCATGTTTTGAGGATGACAAAATGTGAACTCACGTTACGTTAAAATTAACGTTAACAAGTTTTTAATCGGAAGATCCCGTTTCTACGCAAATCACTCTTGAACAAAGTTACAACTTGAACTAGTGATCAAAGAAGTGAATTTATGTTTTGAAAATTCACATTTTAAATGGGACAAAACATTTTTTTTCAAAAATACACATTACAAATTATTTTTGAAATATTAAGAAATGTTTTAACGGAAAAATTAGTTTGAAAATCATAACAGCTATTTTTCCCCCCAAAATCAGTTCCAACCTTCCCCAAATAAGTTTTCACCAGAAAAGACAAAAATTGGAGCGTCTTTGTCTGGCACGGTTCCACTAAATTTAGTGGAGCCGTATGGTATTTAACGGAGCCGTCTGTACAGAATTTCTTTGTAACGTTCAGATTTTCTTTGCCTATAAATACCCACCTCTTTCACAGTTTTAGGCACCCTTCACACACAGAAAAATCCCTTAGCTAAATCCTCTCACACCTTTCACTTCTTAGGTTCATTTAGATTAGTTTTTCTTTGTTTCAAGAGTGATCCAATCATCCTTCAAGTGATCCTCTTCATACCTCTTCACTAGCAAGAGAAGAACACAAGTATCCAAGTTGATACAAGGTGTTGTCATCCCTCTTCATTAGCAAGAGAAGAACTCAAGTAATCAAGAAGATACTAGAGTTATAGTTGATAGGTTTTTGTAACACTTGTTACAACCTTGTTGTGTCTTAGCATACATCAAGTTTATTTCTTTTTGTGAGTGAGAGTGAAGATCAAGTGTGATCTATAGAGATAGTGAACATCTCTTGAAGCCATTGGGCTTATGTGATTGATCAAGAAGATCAAGGGTCATTAGGTTAGTGTTAGTTGAGTAGAGTGAAGTGAGTGTTGATCATTGTGATCGTGTTGAGATCTTGGTGATCTCTTGAAGCCACTGGGCTTGAGTGTTTGGTCACGTGGACCTTGGTAGATTGGTGCTAGCTAAGATTAGCACTCGACATCTAGCTTAGTGTCGGTAATAGGATAAGCGACGTGTACGGTTTTCTCCGCCTGAAGGGAGGTTGTTGATATAGTGTTTGAAACTCTCAAGTGTGGTACTCGGGGAGTGGAGTAGGGCGAAGAAGAGCTTCGTAGCCGAACCACTATAAATCCTCTGTCTCGGTTTGATCTTTCCAACTCTACTATTTACTTTTATTTGTTATTATTACTTAGCTTAATGTGTAGTTCATATTGGTGTTGATTGATTACACATAGAGTTCGAATCAAAGTTTCCAATAGCATACTTTTAAAACAAGATTTTTAAAATAAGTTTTTAAACCGGTAAACTATTCAACCCCCCCTTCTAGTTTCCCACAATTGGTATCAAGAGCCACGTCAGTCAAGATTTTAAAGTATATTGTATTTTAAAACTTGAATCGATCAATGGATTCCGACAAATATCTAGAAGGCCAATCTATGCAAAGACCACCACTTTTCGAAACCGATTGTTTTATTTATTGGAAAACAAGATTCGAAACGTATGTGAAATCAAAAGACATTGATCTTTGGCATGTTATTACCGAGGGTGACTTTCAACCTATTCAAAAGAATCCGGAAACTAAAAATGATGAAATAGTTTCTTATGATAAACAAAGTGATGAATTAAAAAGGAAATTAGCCAAAAATAATGAGGCTAAAATGATGATTTATAATGCTTTGCCTAAAAAGGAGTTTGAAAGAATTTTCATGTGTTATACGGCAAAAGATATTTGGAAAACCTTGTTAGTCACTCACCAAGGTAATAACCAAGTCAAAGAGAACAAGATAGATCTTCTTGTTCAACAATATGAACAATTCTCCATTTCGGAGGATGAGTCAATAGATAATGCTTTTGCTAGATTTAATACTATTATCACTAGTCTTAAAGCTCTTGATGAAGGTTATTCTAGTAAGAACTATGTTAGGAAGTTTCTTAGAGCTCTACATCCTAAATGGAGAGCAAAGGTCACCGCCATAGAAGAGTCAAAGGACTTGGCGGCATTGTCACTCGATGAACTTATAGGAAACTTGAAAGTTCACGAGATGATCATCAAGAAAGACTCTAACATTGTCAAAGACAAAAGCGAGAGAGTTAGATCTCTAGCATTAAAAGCCAAGAAGGAGTCTAGTGATGAGGAATGTTCGAGTTCCGGTAGTGAAGATGAAGAGTACGCACTAGCCGTTAGGAACTTTAGAAAGTTCTTTAGGAAGAAAGGTAGATTTCCTAGACAATCTCGCGATGAGAAGAAGTCATCCCAAAGAAATCATGATGAAAGAAAAGGGACAAGTGATAGGAGATGCTATAGATGCGGAGATCCTAATCACTTCATAGGAGAATGTCCTAAGCCACCAAAATCCAACAACCAAAGAGCCTTTGTAGGAGGTTCTTGGAGTGATAGCGGTGAAGAAGAAGAGAAGAAGCCTAACGATGAAACGTGCCTAATGGCTCAAGCTTCTAACGAGGAAAACATGAGTGTAAATAAACTTTGGAGTCTAACAAAAGGAGTATGATGCGTTATCAAGCAAATCCGGTGACGCAATAGTCAAGTCGTGTCTTTCATGCTTAACATTCAACAAAGGTACCCTAGTCTTCTAGTTTTAAGAGCAAACACCTCAGGCACAGGTACGCTTTCTTAAAACACCCTTGTTGATAGAAATGCTAAGCATGTAGTAGTGTTAGAATCTAACTTGGTAGGCACTGTCATAAAGAAACAGAAATTCACAATTCATCATTACGAACTCAACTTGTCCAGAAATATTCGATGATCGCTTCAAGATCATGCGTGACAAGTTTGAAACGAAAATGATGAGTGAATTAAGTTTCTTCCCTGGCCCGTAGATAACTCAACCTAAAGAAAGTATCCACATAAACCTATGTATACTATATATGTATAAGATACTTAGATTAGACAAATACTAATCTATACTAATGCCCATATCCGTGATAACGAATCTCACAAGAGACGATGAAGGTGAGTACACGGATATAACTAGGTTAGGGGCACAATAGGTAAAGTAGTTTACCTAACGGCAAGTAGGTCCATTATCATGAATAGTGTTGGCTTTGTGCCCACTTGTAAGAAGTGTCCCAAAACTTCTTACATCAAAGTGTTCAATGTATCATACGATACATTGAAGATACTACACACTTGAGACTACGATATCTCAAGGAGACGGTTGTAGAAAATGTTTCTATACCAACTCTGATAATGCGAGAGTCGATGTGGATTGAGGCATAAAGAGCAATGTTTGTACCTTCATAGGTTTGTTAACAAACTTCTTGGTTCCCCAAGAAACAAACTACTCTTGCTATTTCCACGACCGAAGCCGAGTACGCAAGCGCCGGAAAGGCATGACAACAAACACTATAGATGAGACAACTCCCTGTGAAGAGTAGCAGTCAAGATGCCATTAGACTTGTCCGGGAACCCTATAGTTTGCTCATGAACGAAGCTCGTCGAAGTACGTCATCTCCCCGCGGAAAGACATCTCCTCCGTCATGATAACGTCGAAAGAGAAATCTTTTCTTTGAAAAGTATCTCTTCTCACCTTAACCTTTACATTCTCGTCAAATGACCTCTTAATACTCCATTGGAAATATTAATGTCATCTCTCACGTCCCATCATATGACTTTTCAAGTCATTCCTCATATCCCGCTCATGACTATTTCAATATTTCTATGGAAATATTAAAGTCATCCCTCGCGTCATACCTTATAACCTTTCATCCCCTCTTATGACTATTTGAATATTTCTCCGGAAATATTGAAGTCATCTCACACATCCATCTTATTCTCGACTCATGACCCTTGAATATTTCATTGGAAATGTCAAGTCATTCCCTAAGCCTCATCTCATGACTTCGTAATATTTCACTGGAAATATTAACGTCATTCCTCGCATCTCGTCATATGACTTTTCAAGTCATTCCTCTCATCCCGCTCATGACTATTTGAATATTCCTTCGGAAATATTAAAGTCATCCGTCACGTCATACCTCATAACCTTTCATCCCTTCTATGACCTCTCGAAAGTTTCGCGGGAAACATTGAAGTCATTCTCTACAAATCGCCCATGACTTTTTAAGTCATATTTTTCACTCGTCACATGACTCATGAATATTTCACGGGAAATATCAAGTCATTCCTTGTGTCGCGTACTCCGACTAATTAAATATTTCATGGGAAATATTATAGTCATCCTCCTAAACACAACTCATAACTTCTATCTATTTCACGGGAAATACTAGAAGTAAATCCTCATCAAATGACAACTTAGTCAATTTCCTCGGAAACACTAAGGTCATTTCCGGTCATCCCATTTAATCATCTTTCGTCAAAAAGTTTATTAGGTATAAACTTTTTCCTCGTGTCAAAAAGTCTTACTAAATAAGTAAGATTAATCAGCCAAAAGTCAAAACAGAATAAAAACTGGACCATCAGACATACGGCTCCACTAAAGAGCCACGGCTCCACTAATGTTTAGTGGAACCGTGCATCTGATAAACGCGCCCAGTTACTCTTTTCTTCTGCACAAATTTTCCAAACACACAAAACCACTTCCACTTGCTGTCAAAACTGAACCATAACACCATAATTCAATTAATCTTTTGCAAATCAAGATTGAGGCATTGAAATTAACAAATCCTAACCACAACATCATCAATTGTAAGTGGTTCACTCTTAATTTCTTTTAAATTGAGTCTAGGGTTTGTTCTTGCGTATAAATCCGAATTGGGGATTTTCAAAATTTGTTAAACCCTTGTGAAATTAAGACTAGGATTAGACAATGTAGCATTCACATGATTCCCTAAACCTAGGATTTCCAAAAACCCATTTGTGTTGCAAAACCTAATCCGAAATTAACAACTAAAATCGGATTATGGTTGATTGCTTGTAGTGGAATCATGTTTAGGATAATTAAAATTGGATTTGGAACGTTTTGCATTAAAGTTTTTCGAACTTAAGCTTTTTGGCGCCACAATGAGTCGTTTGCCAAACACCCCTATTCGAAATTTTTTAAATTTCACAAGTCTAGGATCATAATTTTTTTTTCATGCATTGTTGATGCAAATTAAAAACGTTTTTGCATATAAGCACGAACTCTCAAATGTGGAACGAATTGCATAACTAATATGTATTGTTCGACATATTTGATTGAGCAAAAGTAAAGTTAGGAGCATTTGGGTAATCTCATTAGGATAGTTTTAGAGTCGAGATTGCCGCACCTCCACATTGTTTGCATTTAGGCACACACACTAGAAGTGTAATCATTAAAATGCAGCGAACTAACATATACAAAAATATTTTTTTTGTAGATAATAATGTCTCGAAATGATTATCAAGAAACCCAAAATTACATCCATGAAACACTTAAAAACCCAAACATTCCAAATGAACAAAAAGCCTACTTTGCAAAAGTCTAAGATCGATACATACATGAGGGTCGGGTAGTTGATGCCCATTTTGTCCTCTTGGATCATATCCAAGCATGTTTTCCCCTCATTGAGTTTGATTGCTTATACAAAATAAGTGGTCAAATCTGTCCTCTTTTCGTTCTTGAATTTTATAGTCGAGTTCGTACCTTCACCAATGATGAAGGTAATGTCTTCCTTGATTTTTGGATCAAAAATCAAAATATCCACCTTTCCGTCACCGAAATTGGTCATATTTTCGGTGTTCCTTCCCATGGTCAGTGTGCATACACCGAAGACCATTCCCTTGAGTCTCTTGTCTACAACCTTGAGAATGAAGGTGCTTATAACACTGAAATTCCAAGTCCTGAACTCATCAAACAAACTATCCAAACACCTCGAGTCATCCACACGTACCAAAAACGTGATGGATCCATCATTCCTCTTGACCCAAACAAGATCTATCTCAAAGAGCTTCTTCCCGATATTAGAAATTGGGAACTCATTCTACGTGAGAACGTGTTAGGCCTTGCCGGCAACCGTGATCACGTTTCGGCGAGTCTCGCCCATATGCTCTATTGTCTCTCTGCCGAGGTACCCTACAACCTCGCATACTACATGGTCAAGAAAATGGCCAACATACGTAGTCGCTCCGATAAGCTCATGCCATATGGTATGTTGCTTACTCGTCTATTCACGTGGGTCATGGAAACCTACCCACATCTCCAAAGTGTCGACTATGTCTTAGTCACTCCAGTCATGAAACCCCTTGGTGGACCACGACGTCGCACGAAGCAACGTACGAACAAAGGGTCCAAGCGTGGTCGTAAATCTACTTCTGTCATTCCTCTCTCATCCTCCTCCTTCGATCACGGGTCATCGTCTCAACCTATGAATGAAGATGATGATGAGGTGAACGAAGAAGGAACATCTCGTCCTCATACTCCTTCTCCCGACACCTACTTTGGCAACCCTAACACCTCATCATTTCGACGTACAACCGATCTCCAAAACCCGAATATCACCCTAACCCACGTGATGAGAAGGCAAACTATTATGCACAATCGACAAGTGGAGATGCATGAGCAAACTATCGGGGGATTCAAGTCAATTGGGAATGTTATTAAGGGATTAGGAGACACGGTCAAGGAATTGGGAAAAAGGAAGAACTAAAGGATGCTTACTTAAGTAGCTAATCTAACTTAAGTACTACTATTATGGTCTTATGTATGGCCATCTAACTATAACTTACTTGAAATGATCCTTTTGGTTAGGTCTTCACACTTGAATTTGGTTCTCTTTGGTTAATTAATCTTGATGATTAGTTTATCTTGTCTAGTTCATGCATGATTAGCTTATTTTATTACATGCACTAGATGTTAAAACTTGCTTGAATTCATGCATGCTTAATAGTTGCCTAAATACATAGATGATCACATGATCACATTAGTTGCTAATTTAACTAGCTTTAGGAATTCTATGTGCTTAGTAATATTGAGGCTTTGAGATTTGCAGCCAATGGATTCCCCAGAAAATTACCCCATTTAGGCTGCCTAAAACCTGCAAACCTGGAAAGAAGGTCAAAAGAGCCCACGGCTCCATTAAATAGGCCACGGCTCCACTAAATTTAGTGGTGCCGTAGCACCTTTAATGGTGCCGTGCCTCTGGAAGACGAAAACTGCTATTCTCTTCCACTTTTTGACTTCTTTTCCCTGAAAAACTGCAACCATAACCTGATTCCCATGCACCCAAATCCCCAAATCCAACATTTCAAACTTGCATGCTTATGATTTGGCTATTTAAGCTAACATTATGCATTGCCATCCTTACACCCATCCTTACACCTTCACATTCACCATACCATCATCATGGGATCAAGGGTATTCAAGAAACCTAGATTCAACATCAAACCAACCAACCAAACCACTTTAGTTGATCAATGGATCAAGAATGTCAACACACCCCAATCATCAACTAAACCTATCACCAATGACATTCCCCTCATTGATCTCACCTTGGATGATGAAGATGAAACCCATACACCTATAACCTCTACCAAATCATCATCTTCCTTCACTACACCCCAAGCTCCATCCAAGGCAACCTCTATCCAACCTACATCCTCATCCTACACAACAAGAATCAACACACACTCATCTCAACCTAGTCCCATTCACCCTTTAGCCTTGACACTCAACTCATCACCATCAACTTCCCTTGAATTGGGAACTAACACAACACCCTCATCACTTTCAACATCACCACAACCTCTAACTCTCACCCCCACCCTTTCACCAAACACTCCCTTTGAATTTGGGAGCAACACATCATCACCTTCACTATCACCATCACCTCAACCCTTAATGGGTTATCCCATCATGTATCCCCTTCACTCACACACCTTGAGTTGTGCTTGTTGTCATCACAACTTTGAGCTCATCATGAACCTTAGAGATGAGCTTAGCTTTAGGTTTTCATACCTTGAACACCTCCTCACACCACCCATTGGACCCATCATCCTTCCACCACCTCCACCACACAATAGCCCAAACTAAACATGGTTATGTTTAGTCTCCCTAAATAAATGATTAGGAACCTTTTGAAGTTGGAAGCAAATCTTGAAGCCTTATATTACTTTTGAAGTTTATATGTCTTCTTGTTAGAATTATTTGCTTTCCTAATGTAGTCATACTTATGTATGACATTTATTTTATGTTTATGAAATGGGCTTTTCATTTTGGCTACTTAGCCACAATTTTTCTTGTGGTTGGATATTTGTCTAATGTGCTACTTGTTAGATATTGTTTATTTGTCGTCTAACCCTGTTTTGTAGCACGAATCATTGCTCGATTCCTTTGTGTTCTCCAAATGAGGGGGAGTACACATCAAGGGGGAGCCTTAACCACCTTTTTGATTTGACAAAAAGGGGGAGAAATGGGAGTAAACTCATTAAAAACTTGTTAAAACTAATTTTAACCTAAAATGAGTTTATATTTTGTCATCATCAAAAAGGGGGAGATTGTTGATACAAATAATGTTCTAAAAACGTTATTTATATCTTTCGATTACTTCACGTTTTGAGGATGACAAAATGTGAACTCACGTTACGTTAAAATTAACGTTAACAAGTTTTTAATCGGAAGATCCCGTTTCTACGCAAATCACTCTTGAACAAAGTTACAACTTGAACTAGTGATCAAAGAAGTGAATTTATGTTTTGAAAATTCACATTTTAAATGGGACAAAACATTTTTTTTCAAAAATACACATTACAAATTATTTTTGAAATATTAAGAAATGTTTTAATGGAAAAATTAGTTTGAAAATCATAACAGCTATTTCCCCCCCCCCAAAATCAGTTCCAACCTTCCCCAAATAAGTTTTCACCAGAAAAGACAAAAATTGGAGCGTCTTTGTCTGGCACGGCTCCACGGTTACACTAAATTTAGTGGAGCCGTATGGTATTTAACGGAGCCGTCCGTACAGAATTTCTTTGTAACGTTCAGATTTTCTTTGCCTATAAATACCCACATCTTTCACAGTTTTAGGCACCCTTCACACACAGAAAAATCCCTTAGCTAAATCCTCTCACACCTTTCACTTCTTAGGTTCATTTAGATTAGTTTTTCTTTGTTTCAAGAGTGATCCAATCATCCTTCAAGTGATCCTCTTCATACCTCTTCACTAGCAAGAGAAGAACACAAGTATCCAAGTTGATACAAGGTGTTGTCATCCCTCTTCATTAGCAAGAGAAGAACTCAAGTAATCAAGAAGATACTAGAGTTATAGTTGATAGGTTTTTGTAACACTTGTTACAACCTTGTTGTGTCTTAGCATACATCAAGTTTATTTCTTTTTGTGAGTGAGAGTGAAGATCAAGTGTGATCTATAGAGATAGTGAACATCTCTTGAAGCCATTGGGCTTGTGTGATTGATCAAGAAGATCAAGGGTCATTAGGTTAGTGTTAGTTGAGTAGAGTGAAGTGAGTGTTGATCATTGTGATCGTGTTGAGATCTTGGTGATCTCTTGAAGCCATTTGGCTTGAGTGTTTGGTCACGTGGACCTTGGTAGATTGGTGCTAGCTAAGATTAGCACTCGACATCTAGCTTAGTGTCGGTAATAGGATAAGCGACGTGTACGGTTTTCTCCGCCTGAAGGGAGGTTGTTGATATAGTGTTTGAAACTCTCGAGTGTGGTACTTGGGGAGTGGAGTAGGGCGAAGAAGAGCTTCGTAGCCGAACCACTATAAATCCTCTGTCTCGGTTTGATCTTTCCAACTCTACTCTTTACTTTTATTTGTTATTATTACTTAGCTTAGTGTGTAGTTCATATTGGTGTTGATTGATTACACATAGAGTTCGAATCAAAGTTTCCAATAGCATACTTTTAAAACAAGATTTTTAAAAGAAGTTTTTAAACCGGTAAACTATTCAACCCCCCCCCCCCCTTCTAGTTTCCCACATTAATAATCACTACTATTTACGCATTATGTTTACGCATAGTACGTCAATCAAGGATTTGGATAAATGAATGGTTCGAGATGAGTATGATTGTAAGTTCGATTTTCCGCGTTTGGTAAAGATCTCTAGATAAGATTGTTATCTTGAGTCGGGGTAACATTCATATACGATAAGGGTTTAGTAGGTGTTTTGTGTGTGTGAAAAAATGGAGAAGATAGCTTAACCTTCTCATGAAATGCTTTCGTATTTATAGGGATTCATTTGGGGTTGTGTGTCTCGTCGATGTGATCCAATGGTCTTAGATGGTCTACGTGGTGGACATCTAATTGAGGAGACAAAAATGGCACGTGGCGCGACATCCTTGGTTCAGGTGGTTACGGGAATATTCGACAAGATCTGCACGTACTAATGAAATGCCCGCGACACTACCTCTACACGAATGAGGTAACTACACGTAGCGTTAGTGCATAACGGTTTTGAGGATAAGTTTCCAGGCCCGTTCTTGCCTTGGAGTTAACTTCCAGGCAAGGGCCGTCTTGAACCAGGCAGCGTTTATTAGGCTTTTAGCCTTGTGGGCTGGTTACGGCACGTTCTTGCCCTGGACTTAGTCTTCAGTTTCCCAGGCAGCGTTTATTGGTGCGCTCTTTATTTAGAAAGGCAAAGAGTTAGTACTTTTTCTTCTCAGAAAAGACCATCCTTTTTGGGGCTATTAGGTTACAAAGATGTCTGTCGACTTTTCTCTAGCTGAGAGAGATGGAAGGCTCGTAAAGGCTCGGAGTGAATATTTTTCATTAAAGTGTCATCTTGGATGTCAGTTTTGTAAATTTTATTTTTTAAACCATGCACGTAACATGAAAGAAAAGAAAAGGATTTTTTTTATTTTTTTTTTTTTTACAAAATATATATATATATATATATATATATATATATATATATATATATATATATATATATATATAAAAGAAAAGGATTTTTTTTTTTTTTTTTTTTGTGACGTAAAAGAACAACAACAAGCCTAGAATACAATAAATAAGATAGGAGAAGAAAGTAAGTAGAGAAAAAGATCTATGACATTCAATTTATTTATTTATTTAATTTTGGCATCTAGCAATTAAAAAGTAGAAAAGAAAATATAAAGGGTGGTGAATAGGGTTTTGGTACACCGAGTGAAAAGATAAAGATTTTAGAGATAAAGCGAAAAGATAGAGATTTTAGTAAAGGTTTGAAGGGGATAGCTAGAGATGGCGGCGCATTGTTGCCGACTAAATTTGAGGATCAAACCCGCTTTGATACCATGTTAAATCATTATACCCTGCAGGTTTAACTTTATTAATCACCATTGTTTATAAATTACATTGTGCATTAACTTAACCTTAATGGACCTTAAGCCTAATATACCGGGCTTAGGCCGATTATGGTATCATCTAAGTCTAGTTGAACTTGATAGTATATAAATTTTGATGCTAAACTTTCAAGTTGGGTTCGTGTAGGCGTGTAGTTGAACCATGAGATGGGGCAAACGGCGTGGCCTCGTGGGAGTATTATGATAACTCGTTTTATAATTTGGTTGGAGGCTTTAGATTGTCCGATGGTCTAGTTGTTGCCAAGGTGTAGATGGTTAAGGGAACCCGAGCATCTCAGTTAGCTCTGGCTTGAAAAAAGTTAAAACTATGAGTCCGGCTTAAGATTGTAATATAATATGATCTAGGCTCTAAACATTTATCTCTTATGAAATGCAAATCCTACAATGGAAATCAATACAAAAACGTCTTGCTAAAGGCCATCGACTAGACTCACATTACTTATCGGTTGAATCTTACTATATGTGTTTAAGTTCCTTATTTACTACATGATTTTACTTTTGCATTATCATTGTTTTATGTGTTCCTAAAGACTGGTCATTCAGCATAACACGTGACATGAAACTAAAAACTCAAACATCAATAGAATGCAAGTGGCTATCGCTCACATGTGATGACTGAGATTATAAGACCAGTCACAACAGTAACGTTAAGGAGGCGTTAAGGAGGTTTTTTTGCACCTTTAACGCACGTTAAGGTGCGTTAGCCTTTGTGAGCAGCCCACGTTAACGCAGCGTTAAGGGCTGCGTTATACCCTTAACGCTGCGTTAAGGGTAGAAAGTGTTAAAAAAAAAAAAAAAAAATAAAAAAAATTCAAAACCAATTTCACTCTCCTATAAATGCCCATTTTACACCACATTTTTTTCACACTTCCACAAATCAATACACTACATCTTACACTATCTTCTTCAACCTTCCACTAAAAAAAAATACCCAAAAAACGTTTTTGATTCACAATGGATCCGAATGAAGCTAACAACTTTTCAAGTGACGAAGACGACATTCAGTGGATGGCATCCGTGTACGAACAAGTTGTGCATATGGAACAACAAGAAGCCGCTGGACCTTCGATTGCACGTGGGCATATCTTTCGTGAACGTGAGCTTGCTGATCAACGTTTGCGTGCCGACTATTTCGATGAAGACTGTAAGTATCCGGGACAGGTTTTTCGAAGAAGATTTCGTATGAGTCGGCGACTATTTCTACAAATAGTCGAAGGTATTCAATCTTATACCTCTGGTTTTGTTCCTGATCATTTTAAGTTTTTTACGGAAGCGGAAGATTGTACTGGTCGAAAAAGTATAAGTATTCTTTTGAAGTGTACATCTGCCGTACGCCAATTGGCATACGGCACGTCACCCGATGCGTTTGATGAGTATTTTCAAATGGGTGCGACTACATCATTGAAGTGTCTTGATAATTTTAACAAGTGCGTTATTGATTTGTTTATGCCAGAGTATTTAAGAAAACCAACATGGACCGACATTCAAAGTATTTATGAAATACATGAGTCGCACCATGGTTTTCCGGGAATGCTTGGTAGCATTGATTGCATGCATTGGGAGTGGAAAAATTGTCCGGTTGCTTGGCAAGGGCAATTTGGTAGGGGTGATAAAAAATACCCAACTATAATGCTTGAAGTTGTTGCTTCACAAGATTTATGGATTTGACATGCATTTTTTAGGATGGCGGGGGCGAATAACGATATTAATGTTTTGGATAACTCACCGTTATTCGACGACATTCTTAACGACGCCGCCCCTACATCACCTTATATGGTAAATGGAAGGAGGTATGAAAAGGGCTATTACTTAGCCGACGATATTTACCCACAGTGGGCTACGTTTGTCAAATCCTTCTCGGCAACAACTGACGAGAAACATGCTTACTTTAAAAGGAAACAAGAAAGTGCACGAAAGGATGTCGAACGTGCTTTTGGTGTGCTTCAAGGACGTTGGGGTATACTACGACAACCGGCACGTCAATTGGAACTTGCGAGGATAAAGAGAATCATGTATTGTTGCATTATTTTGCATAACATGATTATAAAAGATCAAAATTTTGCAATACGTGATTTTAACGACATGTGGGTGGATCCGTCACCACGTTTGAGACAAAATTCGTGGGTCGACAGATGTGATGGCCAACGTCGAAGGGCAAGAGAAATACGCGACAGAGACACACATACTCGATTCCAACGAGACCTTATGGAGCATGTTTGACAGAAGCACCTTCAACATCAAGAAGACGATGAATAAATATTTAATTTGTTATCAAGTTATGTTTTTTAAATCTCGTTGTAATTTTTTTTTTAAGTATGTTATGTTTTAATGTAATGTTATGTTTTAATGAATGTTATGTTTTTAATAAATGAAGTATGATTATAAGTTTAGGGGTTGAATTTGAAAATTTATGTGTAAAGGTGAGTTAAGGTATATTAAAGCTGAGTTATTGTTGTGTGGGTTAAAGCTGAGTTAAGTTAAGGTGTGAAAAAGCTGACGTAGCATGCCTTAAAATTTAAGGCTGAGTTAACTGTTGTGAGTGACCTAACAGTAGTGTTGGGTGGATTATTCATTTTACATTGTCCAAAATTGCATATTTTTGGAGTAAATGGTCCCACGTTTGAAGAACATGAAAAAAGTGAATGTCTCTTTTAGACCTGTAATTTGGACAAATGGGTTAGTGTTGGTCCTAATAATTGTGTAAGACATGATTAAGTTTACACAATAACCAAATGACAACTAATAACATCATTTGTACTTTTCAACGTTTATAAATCATATTAGAAATGAATCAAATATTTACAAGGAATAGTTTGCTGAATACTATCCCGGTTGATGACGAATGAAACTCTCCCTTCTATGAACACACAAGCATGCTAGCTTAGCTTTGTGTGTTCTGGGGGAGGAGGATACTATCAACTATAATACTTTGTATTACTTTGGGTTTGTTTATGATAACATCAAATAGTCCTGATATTCTAAGTGTCAGTTTCCCCCATAATGATGATTAATTATACAATATTACATTAGAATATGCTCTTATTTCTTATTATTTCATTTCAGGGTAAAGAAGATCATTTGAACGGAATAGACGTGAACGTTGACACAAAATGGACAAAGTTAAGCATGAAGGATACATGGAGACAAAGACAACTTAACAAAAGGTTATGGCGTAACCAGATAGTTGGGGTTACGCCGTAGACATTGTAAGAATTAGCCACATTCAAGCATTTTGAAGACTACGTCGTAACTAATAATAGGGTTACGACGTATAAATGGAAGAAAACTTTACGAGAGTTCTACGGGCGTAACCCGCCTTTAAGGTTACGCCGTAGTTGACTGACGTGTTGACCAAGGGTGGAAGTTACGGCGTAATGTAACACCCCAACCCGACAAGGTTAAAGATATCACAAAAATGGTTTCATATCAGGTCAAAACAAAGCATACATTTACAGTAATACAAGAATCTCAAAGGTTACAAATGAAATACTGAAATTACAAGGTTACAAATGCGAATACAAATTCTAAAAATATAATATCTTCTAATCAACTCTAATCCGGAATAACTATCAAGTCTTCTAAGTCCAAGGTTCTCTCCACTCATCCCCAGCTCCCTACTAAACCTGCCGCAGGAAAAGAAATGCGGCTGAGCTTAAAAAGCCCAGTGAACAGATATATATAAACGAAAACGAAAGCAAAAGGAAACGAACATATATGGTATAGTGCAATGGAATAACATAAGGTATAGACAAAGGTACAAAGTAAGAAAGGGAAAGGGGAAGGTCAGTAATCCACCACGAGCCCGAACACGAACCAAATATAGTAACCATGTCTTCATAATCATATAGAGGGGAGACCTCTCAGATAATCAGATAATATGAGGGGTGTCCTCATTCTTCAAATGGAGTAGCTAACTCCCGAACTTGTGAAAGACGTGGATTGCACCCAGCATCAGTCACCGAACAATATATAATATCAAATCATGTTAAGTCCACGAACACGGACACGAACCTAGGATTGCAACCCATACGTCCCCCGAAAAATAATATTGGCCATAATAAATAATAAAGCGCGCATGTCAAAATGGGAACGGTGTGAGAAATCACTCACCCACACGTGAGTCATGCCACTGGTGCATCAATGACACGGCCATGTTACCTTCATGGCTAGGAAACGAACTTGGCTCGGGTATCAAACTAAAGGGTCAAAGGTCAAAGGTCCAAATCATAGCAAAGGTTCAAATAGTCTAAGTCATCGAATCATAGTCAAGGTCCAAATATCAAAGGTTCATGGCAAAGGGTTCACATCCAATATCAAAGTCAAACGAATCCAAACGAACCGATCAAAGGTTCATAATCAAATGGTTCATTTAAAGAAATCTTTATCAAATGGTTTTCATCAAAATGATCTTTATTAACTATTTTCACAAAAGTAGTCTTTAAAAGTAATTTTCATAAAAGTTTAGTAAGATTCCAAATAAAAGTGGTATCGCATATTTCATAAACATCATTTTAAAATAAGTTTTCCTCAAAGCATGTCCAGGATATAATAAAAAAAGGTTTTCACATCTAGTTACCAAAATCAAATGAACCTTCGAAGCATCAAGTGATACGAATACTAATATCCCAAGGTAACGAACGAATATCAAACGGATCATTATAGAGGCTCAAAGCAAAAAGGGTCATATCGAACATCAAAGTCAAAATGAATCAAACAAACGAACCAAAGTGTAGGGGAACATAACAATGGCTTAGGGAATCTTAAAAACGAATCAAGATCAATGAGTCATGAGAGGGAAAACACCCTTACTGAAAAAGGATATAATATCTGTACCTTATACCGCAAGTGATAATACAACTAGAATATAAAGACCGGAAGCAAACTCCATCTTCAGCGAATCTACACGCATTCATGATTGTCTTATTATCAATACCTTATTCAAATCAGATTTCTCTTTTAGGTCGGCTTTCCATTTTTAGTAACTTTCCTTTTTAGAAAATTTCTCGAATTAGCAATTTATTACTTTAAGATTGTAATTGACAATTAATAATATTTAAGGGTCAAAATGACAATTATAATAGTTTAAAATTTAATATGTCACTTTAGTATAGTTTAGGGTTAAAAGTGTTAATATAGCAAGGTTCAGGGTCTAACATGTAAGCTTATCATTGATAAGGGTTAAAGGTGTTAATTTTAAATTCTTTTGGCCTATTGTTGTACGCTACCTAGCCTTTAACATGCACCTTTCCATTCTCTTTTTCACGTAAGGTTTCATGCATTCTTCTTCTTAGTTCATTCGTTCAACACAATAAAGCCGAGACTCGATATCGAACCCGAAATACACACACATATACGCATCACATTCATTTAAATAACATTGGTTACCCCATCACATAACCTCGGTAATAGACTCGTACCGCGACATACATTTATGGGACCAAAAAAATAACGAGTACGAGGGTTTACGAGCAGCAACAAAATACAACTAGACTCCTCCATGTAGTTTTATTAGCAGCTTGTTATAATTGGTTTTAATGAAGTAAAATATGTTTAACCAAGTTAAACGACCTTAATACTTATCCAGCCCAAAACACACGCCTTATACTCTTTTTCAATTCAGTTTGTACACCAGATTCATACCTCATTCGACCACCCAAACTCACATGTAAACACACCATTTTATAATACCCGACGCCTACAAACATGAAATCAGTTACATGCTACAACCCACTTATGAAATCACAACTCAACTCTATTAGATTCATACTATTACGCATGCATGCAACACCCACTTTTTAATGAGACAAAAACCATAGTTCTTGTACTTTGAAAATCTGTTTACTAATGTATATATATACACACACGTTAAATATAAGTTGACACACATACGATAGGAGCCGCAACTTGTCACCAAGGAGTCGCATATCACCCAAGACTCACACGACATACATGTAGACTCATATAACGATTCACTTACGTTATCCAGTTTCGTTAGTCTCGTATATCAATCGTTCAAGAATGGTTATTAGAGTGCGTTTTAGGTTGAGACGAGGGTCGACAAGGACTGGAATACGCGACACCCATATCATAAACCATGGCTCACAACACAGCCTATAACTCGACACATAGCATGACATAAAGAAAACCACCAAGCATGACAGCAACAACTTATCGTTAGATCCAAAAGAACGTATACAGGTTTGACACAAGGCTGGGTTTATTACACATAGTTTGATATTGTTTCTTTTTATTTTTAACGTGACAATCTTATACGTATTTCTCCCTCGTATATCTTTATTAACGAAACAAAACCTTTTTGTTTTCATATAATCCATACGAGGACATGCTAGGAGAATTAAGGAGAACATCAATTCGGATATAGGGATACCTTGATCGGTTTTATGAACGGAACACAAGAACATTGAACGTATCACGAAAGATCCATGTACACGCATCATAATACTCTTCGAACTAGACGGAACCACGATCAGAACCCTTCCTTCAAATGATCTTTTCGCGCCTCTGATTATCAAGACCAAAGATGGATCGACTGCTGTTGGCTTATGTTAGTGAAATTTGTTTATTTTTCTAAGCCTTTAGAATGGTTGAAAATGGAAGAGTGATATTCGTGTAACAAGAAAACGAGTAAGAGATTGGATTTATTTGGAAAGGTCAAAATTTATATAATTGATTGCTTCCCTAATGGTTGACAGAGATAAATATCAACCGAAAATCATGGAGAGATTTGAGTGTGATATAGCTTCTATATTTCAAAATAAGGGTGTGAGTGCACAAGTTACACAATCGGTCCTAAATAGACGTGTGAGAGTGATTTCAAATACGAAGGTGCTAATTTCATGGGATTGATTTGGGAAACTAAGTCAATCACGAATGTAGTCATAATACAAGTCCTTATACGTTTGTGACAAAATGAAATATAATATTCGGCTATAGGGACTTAGAAAACGTGACCTATATTAAGGCGTGTACAATTTATTTTAACGAAAGTTTTATTATTCGAATAATGTTTCTTGTCTAAATATTTAAGGTTAAATACTTAGGTTACATGTTCATATCGTATAGTTTCGATTCATAACATAATATATAACTCAAGTTTTAATTCATAGCGTATTTTATAAGTTCTTAAAATTTCAAAATTTAAGGGTATTTTGGTCATTTCGGATTGTGGTAATTTCGGGGTTTTACACGTAACTTGGACGATATAGTTACGCCGTAAGTGTTGATAAAGATCAATTATAAGAAGGGTTACGGCATAACCAAGCACTGAAGGTTACGCTGTAACAAATTCGTGCATTTGGTGCCTATAAATACTCAAGGAATTCTGCATAAAAAATCATCTCCCTTTTCCCAAACCTCAACTAGGGTTTGGGGAGAGCAACCCTAGAAGACAAATGAAAGGATCAGAAGGATGGAAGAAAGGAGTTTCATGTAGAAGTCTATTAACTAGAAATCATTCTAGTATATTTCAAGTTTGGATTCTATTATGCTTTACATTTAATCATTCGCTGAATTCATTCTGCTAATTCAAGTTTTAGTTGTGTTTCTTATCTTTCTTTCTCTATATAGACATCTTCTTTGCCTATTAATGGACACCCTTGTTTCGGTAGTATTAAAGCTTGGTAGTACCTATAAAGTTAGGAGAATTGACCATAGGACCCTAGACGAGTAGGTTGTGATGAGTGGTAAGAATTGACCATAGGACTACCACTTTCTTGCGTGCGAATTAACCAAATGATCACCTACCAAATGGAGATACTTAAGAAGTTAGGGGAACCTAAGTTCAAAGATACCGAGTTTAGTGCTTCATGCACTTAGAATAGGTATATTAGATATGGTGCTTAATGACTGTAAATAGGTTAACCACGACTTCTGTTGATCAAAAGATAGAATAGAAATCTACCTATCATAGGCTAGACAAATTGACCAGAGGAGTCTAGTGACACTTACCCACTATATGGAATAATAGAAACAAGATTTAGCACACCTAAAGTCTTGATTAGTCATATCATTTTCCCTTCTCTTCTTACATTTTAATTCTATTAGATTAAAGTTTTATTTATTATCAAACAACTTTCACTTAATCAATTTATTCAAATATAAT
This sequence comes from Artemisia tridentata subsp. tridentata, assembly GCA_021014915.2. Lineage (NCBI taxonomy): Eukaryota > Viridiplantae > Streptophyta > Magnoliopsida > Asterales > Asteraceae > Artemisia > Artemisia tridentata. The sequence continues at coordinate 395,847,875 of CP139508.1, forward strand.
ACCTTATTTCACCATACCAACAGCTCTTGAGATGACACTCGGATTTACCTAGGCTATACTTCACATGATCGGGTACACTACCCGTTAATATGTTTTAGTCCTAGTATGTCTTAATTTATAAATGTAAAACAGGATGAAAAAGACACATCAGTTTAGAATCTCTACCTATCTCTATTACAAACATTCTTTATATAGGTGGAAATACAAGGTAACATGTGATAGTTGTTGACACGTGTCGCGCATCTAGTGAAGAGGTATTTATTCCCTTCTTGGAAAATCAACAACCATGCTTTGTCAACTATTCCTACCTTTATCAACATCAATCTGGCCCAATGGTGGGTGCTTATTAAGTTAAGCGTGCATATGCGGGAGCAGTACCAGTGTGGGTGACCCACTTGGAAGTCCTCACATGTGCAAGGCCACTTTGCTCTGTTGGTATCAGGCAATGAAGAGGAAAAGCATGTAAGCCAATGTTGCGCAAGTTCTAATCCGAGCCGCCCTCGGTTTTCATCCGGCCGTTACTCCAGCAAAAAAACTCGTGTGGAAGCGGTACGGTTTCCGGGAGGAAGCCGTTAATAGTCCCCACGACTCCAGCGTGGACCCGGTTCAGACAACATAGTCTGGGTAGGTGGTGGATGAGGTCCTGCCAATGAGGCAGGTGCGACTCCGAGCCAAAAATTGAAAGTCGCCTTCCAAAAAAAAAGAAACTATTCCTACCTTTATACTAACTCCTTGTACTTATTTGACTTTCTTATACTTGCTTTTGGATTGTCTTCCTAAGAAAGTTCCCTCCCATATTTCATATTTGTTTATCAGAGATAAGTCTTCAGAGTTAGAGAGACATTTTTCAGATCTCAGTGACCCTAGTGTTGTTTGTAGCTCCATGTACTTTACTCACTAACACTGCATCAACTTATAAAGGTGTTTCTTCAATTGGTCTTCGACATCCTTGAAGCTTGTCTGTTGATTGAGCTTTATACAGCACTCACTGATTTCTTTATCAGTGAGTTACACACTCACCGAGTCTTCAGTGAGTAACATACTCTTTGTTGTCATCAGAGAGTGACTTACTCTTTGATAGTCATAAGAGAGTGGACTACTAAGTGATTATTCAGTTTAGTCATCAAAGAGTTAATTACTCTCTGATTCTTCAGTAAATGAGTTAGGCTATTTATTTTCAAATACTTGTCAGGTACAATTGGGTCAAATTTTGACCTGAAAGTTAGTCATCTTCAACCCTTAATACTTCTAGTAATAAGGCGACATAACACGCCCTGCACCCCTCTTTCACACATTAACCCTTATTACATTACTATCCTGGTCAAAGTTTGTAAGTTATGCTTATGAATTGTATCAAAATAAATATTGTACTTGTTAGTTATGTTTTGTGAATTTTATAAAGTGATATCACTGCAAATTCCGCAAGTAAAGTCAATGACTTTTCTATTTTATTATATTTTTTGTGTGTGTGTGTGTGTTTTACGAAATCTACGAATACGTAGTGATGTTTATGTAAGATAAGGGCAGTTTTGACGTTTTAAAAAAAATCATAGATTGATCAATATATCACTCACATTAAAAATAGATGCCATCGTCGGTGACATAAATGTAAATTTCCTAAGTTTGTTGTTTATTTTGATTATGGGAGTGAATATTGATATAAAGTGATGTAACACCCAACCACATTGCCAGAATGCCAGCGCCAAACCTTGTACATCCGGTCCAAAAACAATTTTACCTTGATTGCTAATAATTTTTAAACTTTTTTTAAACCATGCATCAACTTCAATCCGTCAACTTAATATTAACTTATTATCTTCAATTCATCGATTAAACAATACAAATTTTCAGTGAGCAACATTTTCATCCATCTAACTCACTTTTGACTTTTACCTCGGGTGGTAAAAGCCCTCTAGATTAACAAAAGCATAGCACTAATAATGAGTAGTTTACTTGTACTAACGCAATTGTAAACTACTGTAATAACTAAAGGAATTAATTTGCATATATTTTTTTCATTCGAACACACCATTTCATGTATTATATAGTTGCACCACACTTGGATGTTTCTTTGTTGCTTATACAATAATATGTGTAAATTAAAAACCATAATATGTAAATCACCTCTCAATAATTACGGAGGTCCTTTTCTATCTTTGGTAGAACCGGAAGCAACCTCTCTACCCTAGGTAGGGGTAAAGCTGTCTACGTCTCAACCTTCCCCATACACCGTGGAAGACGGTATTGGGAGTTACTTTTTACCTCTCAATAATTACACAATAATAAGTGACTTTTAATTATTGGTTTGAAAGGAAACGATAGTTAATTTCTTATTGGTGTTATTTTCTTGGTGGTGAATCATTGACCTCGTGAGAGGGGAAAATAGACTTTTTTCACAACCTTTTACGGAGTATATTGCGTCTATGTTTAATCGATGTGAAATTTTCTTTATCATAATTTCCCAACAATACTTGCTTTGTCTTTTCACAAATTTAAAGGAAATTGATGTTCACACATTGAAGATTGATTGGGACATTTTAATCTATGAATTAGATACTTGTACATTATTAACATACTGTTTTAACTGTTTGTATATTTAAATGTGCAAATGAAAAGTAAAAGTGTACAAATCATTTCCCAAATTTAAAATCTATGTTTTTCAATTAAACTAACTTAAATCTATTTCATAGATGCAATCATTTAAACTATACTCCTATACAAGATTTTACTAACATGTAGTCGATACTGAGGTGTCTTTGGTTTGGGGGTAAGATTACTAAGGGATAACTTTCATTTTATTGTAGGTGTTTCATTATTAGGGTTGATAATAAAGTATCAAATTTCAAAACTAGGCACCCGTAAACACATCAAAGGTGGTGGGTTTGCAAACCCATCAGAATTATCATAGTCATAATCATTCCCCTTTATGAACTAGACAACGTGTATTAAAAGCACGTCCATCTACAATTAAGGCCAAATATACAATTAGGTTACATCAAATTACATTTTTTCAGGGTTTTATCAATCATAATTGCATAAAAGCAAGTCATAATGATACCTCATATTATGTGGAAAGCTCCCTAACCAAATCGTTGTGGGTTCAAGTCCTGCATATGATGTTTGAGATAGATTGAGGTGTATATTTTGTGAGATAAATAGTTACGGTTCTAAAAAAGTTTTTAAAAGCAAGTCATAACTAAAAGTAGTTAATAATAACAAAGTTTGTGGTTACGAAGCAACTAATCATAAGTTGTTGCTGTGCCTTATTCTTTAAGTCGTAAACACTCATCAAAGGATTTATTTTAGTTTTCATTGTTGATTTTAACCATTAATAGTAGCACATTTGGTTATGTGAAATAATCATCTTATTTTTCTATTTTTGGCTTTTTGCTATCATGGTGTAAATTTGAAACTAAAAAGCTACTATGGTCGATAAAGAAAGTGACTAGTTGCCAATCTTGAATATGCAATTATGCATGTGTTTTGAAGAATTTGTTACCAAGCCTCCTATGAATACGATAGGTTCATAAATTTCAAAAGTAATGATGAAAGTATGAAACAATACAATAAACTATCATTTGACACTTATTAATTGTTAACATTACTTGTCTACTTATTAACTCAAGCCACTATATGTAATTTGTGTGTCATATCACAAGTCATGTACAAATTGGATTATTGGAATACTTGTTCCTTACCATAATTTCCCTTATTTATTTAGATAATTATTTTCATTTATTTCATAAGTATTTTCATGTCAAGTTTTTGTCCAACAAATAAAACCTCTCTCATGAGGGCTTTTTTAAAACATAAATGGATAGTATAATTTTCTATGGTTGTATTTATTATCATATTTATCGTGCTGATTACTACTTACTGTCATATGTCATTCATTCATATAGTTATGCATTTTGATTTATAAAAAAAATAAAAAAGAAAATAAAAAATAAAGGGCAATTTTATATCTCCCACTCTTTTAGTTGGAAATTTCATATATACCCAAACATGCATTAAAAATATTATACATTATGCATTTAATACTTACACTTTGAGTATATATAAAGTATAATGCTATATGAAATTAATCCAAAAATAAATATCACAATTGTTACAACGCTTAACACATATATATATATATAAAAGGTAAGTACATAAATAGATGAATATGGTTTACATCATTTCTCGTAATATATTACGAGTATCAACTTTTTTTTAATCCAAACTTGTGGAGGCGCTTTATTTTAGATACCTAAAAAGTGGTACATATCAAAGGACGGATCGTGACCGTCGGATCAAAGAGACAAGATTTAAGAATAAAAAACACGGAGGGACCACTTTTGCCAATTCCCCAAACTTACCCCACCAACCCACCCCCTGACCTCTCACTTTCCAGAACAATTGATATCAAAAAAATTGCACTTTCTCTCTCTAACGCCATTAAAAAACTGTAACAAAACTCAAAATCAACCAATTTTTACCGTTAAAATCATCAAAAAATCACAAAAATGGAAGAATCATCAATTGCGCAAGCAGATCCCTCAAAAAAACCGGTTCAAAATGAACCTATTTAATGTCCAGAACAAGGTACGATGCTTCCAACTAATTATTTAGATGTTTTATTGGTTGTGTTTTTTAGTGTTTACATTTGGTTAAGTTTCAGAGTAAAAAACTTTGTATACATAGATGCACATCAAGTGTTTGATGAAATGTGTGAGTGAAAAGTATCATACGTGTGTATCACTAGTGATATTTGAAGTTGAACTGTATATGTGTATTATCACTAGTGATATTTGTATTTGACTTAACCGTGCAAATCACATAAAGCACACAGAAAATGAAACAATCGACATCTAAAACAACAAATACTTTAGTTTTTACTGTTATAGAATCATTATTAGTGTGTTTTACTAGTTAATTTTTGATAATTTGTGATGTTTTGATGATTTATGTGATAATATGAGAGATTAAAAGTTAGGTTTAACAGAACAAAAGATATGTTATGATGCTTCTGTTTGATTTGTGGTGGATTTGTATATTTAATGGATAGATTATGCATGTTTCAAAAGGTTTTACCGCGGTATTTGAAAACAATATTGACTGGTAGTGTATCACCTGTGATATAACAGTTAAATTATTGTTAATTGGTAGTATATCTATTGTGATAACAAATAGTTATTTGTTTGACATATGATATTGAAAACAAATGAACTATTCGTACACTAACAAAAATTATGAAAATATTTTGATGCAGACTTGAATGAGACCTGTGCAAAAAACAGCATCATCAAACAAAAGAATCATCAACAAGTGCAATTGTCGTTGAAGAAAGTACAACATCTCCACAAACAAATTGAAGAAGCTCAAACACCTGTCATATCACAAGTTCCTCCATCACCACAATTGATTCAACAAATAGAAGAAAGCTGACACACATGTGATATCACCTGTGATATCACTTGATATCACAGGTGATATCACTGGTGATATCACATGTGATATGTGATCACATGTGATATCAAAGGTTCTCTCGAAAGCATTTGGGAATAAAATGAAGGTGCTAGTTGATGAACCCATGGAGAGGACGGATTTTGAAGAACAAAAGTAAATAGAACAAGTTGATGAAAACAGTTGCGTTGTTATGTTTTAATCTACATGGTTATAAATAAATGTGTATAGTTGACAAGTTGGAAGTCAATAGTAGGTATTTAGTTTGACTGAATCATGTTATTTGTCACAAGAGATCCAAACTCATAGAAATGGGTCATAGCGAGCAATTGTTTAATCTATCTTGATTTGTGAATATTTGTTTGATAAAGTTTTGAGTGGTATTTAGTTTAATATGGTAATGTGAAAAGTGAAAAGTGTTATACCTGTAGTATCACCAGTGATATTTGAAGTTGAACTGTATATGTGTAGTATCACTAGTGATATTTGTATTATCAATTGTGAAATTTTGTATATTTTATAGGTTTTTTGTTTACTTATTAAGCTTTATTTTACTAGTGCTATTGAGTAAACCTAACAATTCAGAAGAAGAAAAAAAAAATAATAGTATCACAAATGATATACAAGTCCAGGATAAAATTAGCAATGCTATTAAATAAACCTAACAATTCAGTAAAAAAATCAATCAATCAACAAACTAATACTTCAATTGCAGCGACTGAGAAGCCGCCTCCACTTTCAACTAAGTCGCCGCCCCATTGACATTTGAAACTTTTCCCTTGTTTGGACAAGTATGTCTATTATGATCAGTTAAACTACAAATATTACAACCCTTCTTTTGGTTCTTACTTTTCTCAATAGCTTTCTCACGTCCACCTTTAATACGGTCATTCTTATGTCCTTTAGGAGGATTCTTTATACCCATAAAATCTTGAACAATATCACAAACTTTTCGGGGTGGAAGACTTGGCAAATCAGTATCAACTTTTGACTTTAGCTCTCTCAGGTTGTCTACAAAAGAAGTCCAGTATCATAGACAGCTTATCAGTAATTACAACAATAAGAAACAGATTATCAAACATATCACTGGTGATACTACACATATATCAAACATATCACTGGTGATACTACATATATATCAAGCATATCACTGGTGATACTACACATATATCAAACATATCACTGGTGATACTACACATATATCAAGCATATCACTGGTGATACTACACATATATCAAACATATCACTAGTGATACTACACATATACCATCAGCAAAAACATTTATTGTGTTTGTCTATTACAGTGAAAGGCACAAAAACCATCTTGTACATAAAAAGTACATAATTAATACCTTGGTGTAAAATCCAATAATGATCTTCATTACATACTCAACATTAAACTCAGAAACAACACGAAAAATGCCAAGAACTCCATAAGCTTTTTTGGTAGCCGTGCAAGCATTTAAATAGAGCACCACAGAAAAGACTTCAAAACACTGTAAGCTACACCTTAATTAATAAATAATAAGCAATATTACACTATAATTAATAACTTATCAGTAACTTATACTCACAGCTTATCCCCACAAACTTATATTTTCATCCTCATCAAAATGTCAAAAATATTATATAAGAAAATTAAACATCTTAACATAAACAACTTATAAATAAACAGACTAACAATTATCACTGGTGATACTAAACGTATATCACTGGTGATACTAAACCAGCTTATAATCATCAACTTCAAATATCACTGGTGATACTAAACGTATGCTACAGAGCAAATTCAAAACCAAAATTAGACACAAAAACAGCATTCAAATGCAGTTAACAACATAAATTCAACTAACAACTTAATTAATAAGCAAAATTGCAAAAGCAGATAACAAAATTATCAAATATTTTTCACTCACACATTTTATCAAACACTTGGTGTGCAACTTGATCACAAGGAATGTTAAACAACTTGATCCACATAATTAACAAACGATTCAACAACACTATCAACAGCAACAATATCCATCAAATCAGCTTCTGAAAACAAATGGTTCATTCAAATCAAAAGAAGACATAAAAAATGATGATAATGATCGGGAGGTGATTATGAGATGATGATCGGAATGGTGACTGGAATAGTGATGGTGATGATGATCCGAACGATGGTGTAGCGGTGGTGTTGTGGTGGTAACTGATTATGGAGGGAAAAGGTAACAGATTATGGAGGGAAATCGATTGGGAGAAAACACACAGTTTGTGTGTGAAAAAAAAGAGCGAATGGGAAAAAATAAATAAAATAGAACTTTATATAGGTGGGGTAAATTAGGTTTAAGTGATTAAATCTTAGATTAATCTAGGCCATTAGATAAAAAGGATGGAGGGTGGGGATTTATCCATTAGTATGCACACAAAAAAAGGTATGCATTTGAATTTTTCTCCCAAACTTGTGTATACAAAATGGGTTTATAATTCCATTCATACGACATTTTTTTATTTGTGAGAATAACCATTAAGTAAATACAAAAACGTAAGTCAACGACTTGAATTATGTAGTCAGCCGTGATGTCAGTTTGATTTGGACCGGGCGCCAATTAATACAAAAACAGAACCAGCCCACCTGTCTTTTTCAATATTACATGTTTTACTTGAGGAACAAGAACTCATAAGAGTCGTGTGAAAATGCCATTTATATAATTACTAACACCTTTGTGGTCTAGTGGTTGAAACTTAGTTAGTTAAGCGAGCCATGGGTGAGAGTAGTACCGGGTGGGTGATCTACCGGGAAGTCTTCACTTGTGGACCACAAGCTCTATTGGTATTAGGCAATGAAGAGGAGAGCCTGTAAGCCAATGTTGCGCAGGTTCAAATTCGAGCAGCCCCCGGTTTTCATCCGGCCGTTACTCCAGCGAGGAAGTCGTGTGGAGGCGGTACGGTTTCCGAGCGGATGCCGTTTGTAGTCCCCACTACGCCCAGCGTGGATCCGGTTCAGACAACATAGTCTGGGCATGTGATTGATGAGGGTCTACCAAAGTGGCAGATTGTGACTCCAACCAAAAAATAAAAGTCACCTTCCAAAAAAAAATATATATAATTACTTGGGGAACAAGAACAAGAGTCGTGTTGGAATGAAAATTTTAGAACTTGATATTTTAAGTAGAGTATATGTATGGTACTTCTTTAATTAAAAGTAGCTATCATAAAAGTCCTTGATATGTTGAATAGTACTCATAAATTTTTCATGTTTTAACAAATATCAATAAAATCAAGATTGTTTCCGAATTAAATTATTGGTATCCGGATTTTAGGTCCAAAATGTAATGCCACTAGGCTGGACGTTCTAAAGCACCTCACCACGCGTGAGGTGCAGATGTGGATCTTAGACCACAGGCAGAAAAGTGAAGTTGTGATTTGTGTTTGTATTTAGCAGGGTTTTAACCGTATAAGTAAATGGTGACTGGAGAGTGATTGTTACGAGGTTTAAGTCTAAATGAGTGAGAGAGATGAAATGATTTAGCGCTAAGGTAAAAGTGAACGAGGATAATCCGATGGTGACCACAACTAGTATCTTTAGGATAGAAAGGTATATGCTATACCTATTACACACCCCTTATATGATTACTTATTTGGTTGTTCATGAGACATCATATCACACAAAGGCAAAAAGATACGACACCAACAAACAACTTTGATTCCATATCTTTTTTTGTTATACGTTTCTAGTACTGGCCATTCAAATTAATCATTATTGGAAGCATGATGAAATTTTATTCAAGTTAAAGTTTCATCACTTGGAGTTGACACTTCTCGAATTTATGTTGAAACCATTTTTATTAGATATTTAAATTAAAAAGTTTTGGACTGTATGTGATATCGATTTTCCACTGATGTGCGATTTGTGTGGTTCTAATACAATTCGTAACGTTCTGGAAGAAAAAAATATTTTAGAAAACCTCATAAGTCAACAAATTACAGTAGTACTTTAAGAGAAACGATAACTAGAAAGAGTACAATAAACTGTGAAGGTGGCATAAGATTTTTTAGGTTGAAAGTAGAAATAAGTTTGCAAAAACAAGGCTTTTCAAAAAAAGAAAAAAAAAAAAAAAAAAGTTTGCAAAAAAAAAAAAAAAAAAAAAAAAAAAAGTTTGCAAAAACAAGATACGAAAGCTCATAATAAATGGACTTGGAACTTATTAGACCCATTAGAAGTCTATACAAGCCCGATATCAAGGACTACTCTTTTATTACCATTTAGAGAATTAGAGTAAGATTCTGAATACTAACAAAACCTGAAATCGCGTACTCAGTTGCAATTATAGCAGAAAACAGGTTCTTGGAAAAGGGTCCAACAAGGTTTCTATACGAATCGGCCGAAAGGTTGATGGGCCAATTTGGGACTGATCCCGGTTCTAAATCAGTTCAGTTCTCTCCGATTCGAGTACTATCTAGTTCTCAGTTTTGGAAACTATTCTCTGTTACAATCTAATATGATTGTGTACAGTTGCATTTAGAGCAACTACATGTCCATACAGACCATTAGTTCTGCTACTAGGGTTAACAACCCTTTGCCAACTATCTATCACGCCATAGCTAAACACTGAACCTGCTTAAAGTATAAATATTATTATGCAAATCCATTGGTTATTGAAATATTGCATGCGAATAAAATGTGTCCAGTACGAGAATGATCTCTTTCAACCAAATAAACTTTTTGAGCAGAAGTTAAAATTTTCTGTCTCAAATAACCAAAAAGCTTGCTCGCCCCATCCAAAAAAAGGAGCATTTTTAACAAGCTACAAACAAGTTACCGAGCATTAAAAATGGCTCTTCCAAATTCAACTGCATACAATAGTTGGGTCCGCTATACGCCTAATAAAATAGTGGCAAAAGCAGCACCCGATAGTTGTTTTAGACCTCTACTTGTTAATATCGTCCACGCCCTCCACCTGTAACAAGAACCAAACCGCTCTGTGTAAAGACTAGCTTCAATAGGATTAATTAGAAAATGGAAAGCAATAAATAATAATTCTGATTGAAGTACCTCTGGCCCCACCAGTCCTGCCACCAGGCCCACCCCTGCCCCGACCACCTCTACCATTTCCTTCGTTTGCAAGTCGCCCACTGGTGCCATCCTCTCTACCTCTTCCCCTGCCACGTCCCATTACAGGAGGTTTCCTATCTGCAATTGCAATACACGAAATTAAAATCATAATTACACAGTTGAGATATCTGATGCTCTCGTATAGAATGGATCTAAGGATAGATTTGACTATACCAGCACGACTCTTCTCATCTTGAACCTTATCAATAACCTATAAAATTGAAGGGAAACAAAAATGTTAGATATGTGTGCAGAAATACAAGCGACCCAAAAAAATGTATAGAATATATGAAACCATTACAAATCAATTGAAAAAGAACATGATTCTACAAGAGAGGAAGGTTAGGCACTGTTGGTTAGAACTGAGATGGCCTTAAAATCTCTTGGTTCATACATGTCACGGCCATCTTTTAATTTATAAGCATTTGACTAAAAGGAACATCTAAGTATAACAATTGCATGACCAAACATGGAACCAATAAGCACACTTAACCAAGGGGCTGCAAAATCCCTGCGTCAGATATCTTTCACCTTATAATGCATGTGTCTAGAAACTAGTAGCATCTAGTGATGAGAGTATACTATAATCTGCTTATAAAGCTAAATCTATGGTCATGACTCATGATGAGTATCATTATCCTTCACGGGTCCTATCTACTCGGTTGTAGAGCATGTCTAGAAGTAGCCATTTCATACCATAATTTGAACTCTAATAAGTCACATGTGCCTAACATATATCAGATGGGTCAAGCAAGTTGAAAATCGCCCAGAATGTTATTTGAATGAATCCCACACATCCTAAACTGACTTATTCCATCACTGTGTTCAATTTGTGTGCAGGTATTCTTGTTTGTACATTGAATCTCTTCTGCGCTGCTTCTTTATATTCTCTTATATACATATAGCAGTGATACACAATACAAGTATTGCTCTCATTCGCTTGGTGATTTAGTTTAATATCTTTTGATATTTCAACTTCAAGCATCTAATACTTTCCTACTCAATGCGAACCGTTCTCATTTAGAGCTTGGAATTATAATGTGTACAAAACAAAGATACATCAAAGGATAGTATAACCATTAGCGTGATAGCAGTTAAATAAATGACATCAAAACTTACCTCATCTGGAACTCTAAGATACTTGATTGTATTGCCACGAACGTAGCATTCAGGCATTCGCCAAAACCTATCTCCATCCTACATATACAAACGTCACAAAATTGAATTAAATAGTGGTGTAAAAACAAGATCATATAAAGATACTAGTATACAGCTAATAAAATACCTTTGAGGTACAGATAACTTCACGGAGATGGATGTTCATCCACGTGTCACAGTTAACCAAATGCCCATTGTATGTCTCCCCATTTTTCAGTTCTACCAACTGTTGCATGAGAGAAAATTCATAAGATAACGGAACACCGCATAAGAATTAAGAAGCAGCCTTATAAAGCCCAAAATAACATTAGGTGTATGGCATTGCATTTTAAAAGTGTTTTATGCGATATGAAATATTCAACAATAAAGATATACAGTAAACCTGTAACAAAACGTGCTGCAAAAAGTGTTTGAACGTGGTTCTTCTTGTTTAAAGTCATGTAATCAGATGAAAAGCTATTTGAGTGTTTGGAAGATTTGTTTAATTTAAGAACCTACGTATAGAATGACTTGTGTGCAAAAACAAAATACACAATGACCCCTAAATAATCAGTTAATGGCTCTCGGTTGTGGTAAAGTTACTCCTAAACTAATTATCAAAGCTAGTCACGTGACATCTACTTGTAATCAGATAGCGTACACCAAACACTAAAAACTAAGGGAGCTATTGGTTAAAACTAAACTGCGTACCGTCTTATTGCTGTTTCTTATTCAGAACTGTTTCTTTCATTCGCAAATAATTAGATAAGTAGTCTATATATATAATCAATCACTAACACCCACAAAACTTTTATATATATTGATCCATCAAAACAGTTATAAGCAAATAAGCAACTGCATATAAGTCGATAAAACACGAAAGCAATCATACCATAGGATGTCCTTGTGCAGTCTTTAGCAAAGATAAAGGAAGCTGTTACAAAAACAAACATATTAAAAAAAACTAGCCACTAAAAAAAACATAATTTGCAGAAAATAACAACATACCATGTTTCTAGGATTCAGAATGTAACACAAACCTGCGATCAAAAAATAAAAGTATGTTTTAAGTCAACGGGTTTGGTTTAAACATATTACAGGCTGCACAGAAGCATCTGAACACCAGATCTAAATTTTATTTATTTATAGTCTGTCGGGTTTAACGGATATAGTCATTTTACTTTTTTTTTTTAACGGATCCTCTTTATGTGGTTGAGACCCATAACGGGTTTAGTCCTTTGACTAAATTTTTAGTTTATTTGACCGTTAAACTAAGAGGAAATGACATAAATACCCTTAAAAGTAAGGTCCCTGTGGTTTGTGGTTTGTGGTGTATAACGAATTTAGTCCCTAATTTTTTTTTATTACATTTTCGTTCGTTTTCATACGTTTTTATCCGTTTTTATTCGTTTTCGTCCGTTTTTCTTACGTGTTAATAGGTTTTCATCCATATTTATATGCTTTCGTTCGTTTTTATACGCTTTCGTCCGTTTTTATACGTTTTCGTCCATTTTTATATGTTTTCGTCCGTTTTTATACGTTTTCATCCCTTTTTTTACGTTTTCGTCCATTTTTTTTACCTTTTTTTACGTTTTTGTCCGTCTTTATACGTTTTCGTCCATTTTTATATGTTTTCATCCGTTTTCGTCTGTTTTTATACGTTTTCGTTCGTTTTTATATGTTTTCATCCGTTTTTATACGTTTTCATCCGTTTTTATACGTTTTCATCCGTTTTTTTACGTTTTCGTCCGTTTTCATCCACTTTTTTACGCTTTCCTTCGTTTTTATACATTTTCCTCTGTTTTTATACGTATTCATCCGTTTTTATTCGTTTTTATCCATTTTTATACGTTTTCATCCGTTTTTATTCGTTTTCCTCTGTTTTTATACGTAAAAAATGGACGAAAACGTAAAAAACTGGCGAAAACATGAAAAAAGGGACGGAAAGGTAAGAAAACGGACGAAAACATAAAAACGGAGTTAAACGTAAAAAAACGGACGAAAACATAAAAATTGGATGAAAACGCAAAAAAACATATGAAAAAGAAAAAAAAAAATAGAAAACGTAAGAATACTGACGAAAACGTAAAAAAGGGAGTAAAACTTAAAAAAAAAAAAAACTGACGAAAACGTAAAAAAAGGGATGAAAATGTAAAAAATAGACGAAAACGTAAAAAATAGACGAAAACATAAGAAAACGGACGAAAACGTAGAAAAATGGACGAAAACGTAAAAAACAAAGTAAAACGTAAAAAAACTGACGAAAACATAAAAAACGGACGAGAACGTAAAAAACAGACGAAAACGTAAAAAGACATAGCAAATCGTAAAAAATGGTCGAAAACGTAAAAATACAGACTAAAATGTAAGAAAACGGACAAAAATGTATAAAAACGGACAAAAACGTTTAAAAACGGACGAAAACGTAAAAAACGGACGAAAACGTAAAAAACGGACGAAAACGTATAAAACCGGACGAAAATGTATAAAACGTATGAAAACATATAAAAACAGACGAAAATATATAAAAACGGATGAAAACGAATAAAAACCAATGAAAATGAATGAAGCATGTTTTAAGTCAACGGGTTTGGTTTAAACATATTACAGGCTGTACAAAAGCATGTAAACACTAGATCTACTGAGTTTATTTATTTAATTATATGATCATATAATTAGTTGTTACATATTAAGATACTGAGCCTTAGGTGTGGTGATTGCATAAATCTTTTCATTTGGGGCTCACGGTGTGCCATATCATTTTAACAAACCTCTCTTTACGACTCCCTTATCATAACTAACTTCAACTTACTCATTTGGGGCCCACTACTTACAACTTTATTTTTTTATTCAAATTATCAAATAAACTAAATTCATTTCATTAAAAATAAAAATACAATACAACACAATAAAAAACATACGAAACGTAAAATAACGATACGGTAAAAAAAAAACAATACAAAAAAAAAAAACACGATACAAAATTTAAAACACAAATAACAATATGATATGAAAACACAAATCATCCAACGATTCTCATGAAGCTTTTATATAGACTTGTAATTGTCGATAAGATCTGACTTCTCCTCCAACGATTCTCAGCTGGTTCATTAGCCATAGTGTTTGTGTTAAAATTCAAATTCAAATTCAAATTACGGGCGGGATTTATTTAAAATTCAAATTCAAATTACGGGCGGGATTTATTCAAAATTCAATTTCAAAATTCCAAATGTGCATATAAATACACATTCACATTCACAGACTTCTCACACACACACACACACATTCAAAATCAAAATTCATATTCAATGTCTCGCAAAGACTTCTCCCAGCAATTCCCAAGCCACCGTGACTTCTCCCAACAATTCCCAAGTCACCGTGACTTCTCCCAACAATTCCCAAATGAACACGACTTCTCCCAGCAATTCCTAAGCTACAACCTGATTCCAAATGAACCGGTGAACACTCCACCGGAAGATATCTTTCCGGTATTCATACCTGAAAATGAACCGGTAAACACTGCACCGGTTGTGGAACAACAACCCAATCCACCGGTTGTGGAACACCAACCAAATCCACCGGTTGTGGAACACCAACCAAATCCGTTTGGACTCACTGAGGATGAACTTTGACTTCTTGACCAGGATGAGGAAGTCAAGAGAGAAACAGAATAAAGATAACTACAAGAGGAAGCTGCTCGTTTGGAGCAGGAAGCCCAGGGATGCATAACATCTTAAGAATAACTGGTTTGTAATACCCTGTAATTTCCCATGTCATTATTAATAATAATCACGAATAAACTCATTGAGAGAGTTAATTAACCCATTTTTACGAGTTAATTTTTTTTTTTAATTCAACATATCAAACATCACATTCACAAGTCACTCTTAGCGAATATGAGACGAGACTCGAATAGCTCACTTGTGCACCGACACTAAAAGTTAAACCAACCCGAGATAAGTCTAATCTATATATATTATGAATACATTTTCCTTCCTTTTTTTGGGCCGAACACCACATCACCACCACCAAGCCCAACTCTACATTTCCTTTCTTTTTCTTTTGCTGGGCCGAAACCACAAAGCCCAAACCCAAAAATTTAATCCTAAACTAACTACAACTAATTTTTCATATCTTTCCTTTTCTTCTCTCTTGGACCACAGTCGACACACACACACTGCTTTGTTCTTTTTTTTTTCCTTTCTTGCGTGTACAGGAACCAACAAGCCACCCTAATGTTTCCCCCTAACTAACTACCAACAACCTTAAACAAATATAAAATCCATGCTGCTTTTGAAACCATGTAGAACCCTTGGTCAATATGTCTCATATCCCTCAACATGCCATTTTTTCTTTCCTTGTTTTCCTTCGGCAGTACCAAGTCATGAGGCTCCTTCACCCCTCACCTTGTACTACACATAAACAATAGTAATCCTTGTTAACCAAAGGATTATATGTTCTTAAATCTCCAACAAAACAATACCCCTTTGACCACCTTTCTCTTACACGACTAGGACAACCCTTCAACCTTCTTGGTACCATGCAATACAAGGATTATAATAACATAGAACCCATACCTACATGGCCTATATAAACCCACATTACACTTAACAACCCATCCAAAGCAAACTCAAACAAACACACTCCACTTATTCTCTCGTTTTCACTAACTGTCGAGCTAAGGAGATAACAAGCAAAGGTTTTTGGTCACATTACAAGTTTTCTAAGTTCATTTTGGGTTATATTTTGGATCGTGTGGGTTTTGTTCGAAGAAGGGTTAAGGTCTCAACTCGTGTTCTCGTATCTTACTCCATTCGTACCACTCTTCGTGTCTCTTCACCACCTTTTCGTGTTGTAAGTATGCTCAACTTCATTCTTCTTTCTTTCGTTATTTTTTTTATTATTTTTTTTTGTAACATGCATGCATGATAATATATACGAACTAGTTAACATGAAGAGAAACCAAATCCCACGCATGAACAATGTATATATACTCGATAACCTGAAAAGGGACAAGGCAAAACATCATAAACTTAGTGAACTTTGGATACGAGAACGATTTTATAGTCGAACATCAAATGTGTATTTTCCATACAACTCGTACTGTGTCAAAAAGAGAGCGTATATATCGACCCATTCGAAACCTGTTACTTCAAAATAGTCGAACACGACAACAAAGAAACGTGTTATATTCGAAGTCAAATAAAATTCCATGCATACATTTACTGTCGAATGAGAAACATATACACAACCCAATCGAACCCTTTTATGTACGAACGAAACACCACTCATAACACAAGGAGCCTTTGGCTCAACTGGTTTTGGTCATCCACTTCTTCACAGTAGTCCCATGTTCGAACCTAAGTGGTGACATTGAGAACTATATATATATATATATATATATATATATTATATATATATATATATATATATAATATATATATAATTCTTTTTTTTTAACTACATTGTCCTTCCTTTTTATTACAAACCATGCGCATATTTTTACTACAAACCAAACGCAGCCCTTCATGGGCCTTAGGCCCACTAATCTCTCTTATATTTTTTGAAATGATCAGATCATGTGAAGTAGTATAATGCTTAAAAATATGATTGAGCACAAGGATAAAATGAAACTTTCATTTGATTACTTTGGACTAAAAATGCAAATTTCGCGAGACTAAGGGTCAAAAGTGTAAATTCTGGAAATAGGGTGTTCAAAAACTGAAAAATAGAAAATTTGAAATAAAACTAAGGACAAAAACTGTCATTTTCAGAAAGTTTGGGTAAAAAGTGTAAATTTGATATTTTGGACTAAAATTGTGAATATTTTTAATATTGGGTTAAAAGTGAAATTTTATATAAGTTGAGGGTGAGAATTGCGAACTTTATTATTTGTTCAAAAACTTATATATTTTTTTTCAAAACTAAATTATATCAAAGTTTCTTGATTATAAATACAACAAAGTTGTCACACATTTATATAACGACTAATAATAAGCATACGACTAAACACTAGTTGATAACATTTTTGTAAAATAACGACAATAACTATAATAAGTTATTTTAGAGCTTTAAACATTTAAAAATACACAAATCCGACACTATCACGCTCGAAGATTTCCACACTTGTCATTTCAATCATTGAAACAGAAAAGCCTATAATAATCTAAACAAATCACATTAATTCAGGTCGCAAGTCTGGAGCTATTCATTATTCTTCATTTGAGCACTAATCAAAATCTACACTACTAAGGTGAGTCATAGCCCCTCTTTTACTTATTTTGAACTATTTTGGGGGAGATACATGCTCGTTTTACTTACATATTTTACTCCAGGAGAGTCGTGGCCCCTACTCTTTTAATACTTGTTTTTAATAACTCTTTTGGGGAGATACATGCTTCAATTGTTTGAAGTTTACTTTTATACTTTGAAAACTCTCATGATTTACTCAAAATCATCAACTATGCTTTACATGTTTTGAATCACCCTTTGGAAGGGATATATGCTCGTTATACTTGCAAATTGCTTGCTTAGCTGAAACACTGTGTTTGAAAGATAACATTTCAACTACTCGTTGTAACATGATATTGAGACTCATTATATGCATTCATATAGCAATTGAATGTACAGTTAACTTCACTATGATATTTCTACATTTCACTAGAAATAATTGCCAAGACTAAAATACGCATATTCTATGAACCCCTGAAAACTATATTGCCTAAGTTTACTTTATTGCCATAAAGTCCCTCGATCATGAGTTGTGAGCGCGAATATAGTGAACAGCTTCGAAACCTGTTAGAGGCTGACAACCTATCCCACTAAATACTTGGACGGAATGCCTTATGGTTAGTCGTATTTAGTCGCGATACACTATATTTGAGAAAAATAGGAATTGGCAAATCACCTATTACATGAGGGCTAAACACCCATCAGTAACCTGATGTGGACTCCGCCGTTTTAACGGTACATTGTTAACGTTTTGCGTGTCATGAGGCTTAGGGCAATATAACTCTATGAATATATGAATGTTTCATATATATTAAGATACAGCTGTATTTAGTAAACACCACTCCACACTGATAGATTTCAGACACTATATTATTGTTTTCTCTATGTGTTAGAATTATGGATCCTGTACTTGAAACTTAATTGTTAGCATATGTGACATAGTGTGTCTTCTAATAAAGACAGCCCAAATTGCTTGATATATCATTATTTTTAAAAGTTGACTAAACACTCCATTTCGAGCGTATAACAACGTAGCTCATTTTCAATTAAAACTTGAAACTTATGATCATCTGATGAAGCGAAAAGTGTACCGCTTTTAGGGGGTCATTTAAGCCCTAAATCGTATTTATTTGATCAAATATTGCCCTAAATCGTTCCTTTTGTCATTTTAGGTACTTTTGAGGAGAAATCTGGAAAAGGAGGCATTTTGGACGTTTTTGGAGCATAAAAGTGAAGAAAACGACAAAGTCTCAAAAATCGGCTAAAAGTTACTCTTGACGGCGTCACAATTTACTCTGGACGGCGTCATGCTTTGGCAAGAAAAGTTGGACGTGAAATTTACTCATGATAAGCCAGTGAAAATAGCATGTGAATTCTGACGGCGTCACGCTTTAACTTGATCGAGGGCGTCACGGCTTAAATCATAAGGGGACGGCGTCACGTTCATGGTTAGACGGCGTCAAGCCTTGATAAGCCAGAATGGATTTTTGAAGAGCTAAAGAGGGACGGCGTCAAGAAGGTCATCCGGGAACCCTAAAAGCGGCGAGGTGATGGCGTCACACTCCATAAGGTGACGCCGTCAGATCCAAAAATCTATATATAGTTTTCTAATCTTTTGTCATTAAGGAGAGCTTAGTGTGTGGAATTTTGGGATAAAACCCTAAGACGATTTTAGCTACTTTTTCAGGGCTTTTTGCCTTGAGATCTTCCATGTTTCATTGAAAGATAAGTTATCAATTAATCATTCAATATGTCTATGTGTTGTTTGATTCTATCTTATTCTTGTCTTTTGTTTAACATGTTAGGCTAAATTTATCTTGTGTTTGCTTAGATCTAATGAAACTTAGCTATTGATTATTGGTTGTTAGTGTGTTGTTAGTTGTATTGGATGATTGTTTATCTATGTTAGGCTTAAGAAAACTGGCTAACTTCCTATTCGGTAACTTGCTTGAACGTCTTAAGAAACATGAACCAAACGCGTACTAAAGGTTTTTATGGTTGTATTTAATGCACAAGCGAATTCTAGTGATCCCATGTTAGGAGCTTCCTAGCCGGCTCGACATAGGAGTGAAGTAGGAGCTTGTAGAGTTGGGGAAGTAAGTACGCCACCCCACGAATGGTATTAAGGAATACACCCGTCATCCACGCAACTAATACACACTAATTAACCGGTAAAAGATAGTTAGGGAGTAAGGAAATCTAAGTAAACACATTTCTCTACACATAAGTTTCTCACCACATTTCATTTTTGTTATTTTATTTTATTTGCATTCGTAGTAATTTGGGTTAGTTGACTAGCAACTAATTCCGCCCACTCCTTCAAAACCGAGATTTTATTTGCTTTCATAAAATTATAAAAACATAAAAAAGAATCTTCCTCAACCCTTAGACCTAATTAGAGTAGCCTTTCATACCTAACGAACACTATTCCCTGTGGAGAACGATCAATCCCCCGTACTTACCACTACACTATACTACATCGGTCAGGTACACTGCCTGGTGGGGTTGTAAGCCTCTTGAGATCCCTCGAGAGGTAAAACCTGTTGTAAGGTTACAAAACCACGCAATCAAGTTTTTGGCGCCGTTGCCGGGGAATAGTTATTGTTTAGGTTGAATTTTTATTTCTATTAGGTCTACTCACTAGATTCCTTTCTAGTGAGATTTTTATTTTATTTTTCTAGGTTTTCTTTAGTCTATCTATTTTCTTCGTGTCTTTGTTCGTAACCATTACCGTCCGACATCATGGAAGATGGTAATATCCTTAACCCCCACAACCCACCACCACAACAACCACAACCACCTCCTAGAGCCCGTACTTTAGGAGAGTATTCCCGTCCTAGCCACCATGGCTATCGAAACACCATTGAGCTCACTCAAGGAGCCAATATCACACCCTTGCGATCCGACACCATCCGGTTGGTGCAAAGTGGATGCGCATTCCATGGACTTCGTTCTGAAGATCCTAATCAACATCTCAAGGACTTTCTTAAAATCGTTGATTCTATAGACCTTGATGTTGCCACTCGAGAGACGACCCGATTGCGTCTCTTCCAATTCTCTTTGCGGGACCAAGCTAGTCAGTGGCTAGAACGTCAACCCGCAGGATCCATCACCTCTTGGGATGATCTCACTACTCGTTTCCTTGCTCAGTTTTTCCCACCGGGGAGAACTACCAAGCTAAGGAAGGATATCTTGATGTTTGAACAACGTCGAGGCGAAACCCTCCACGGGGCATGGATTCGATTCAAGGACTTACTTCAAAAAGTCCCTCACCATGGCATAAATCTATGGCTTCAAATCCAAATCTTCTATGACCATGTTGATTACCACACCAAGCGTGCCATCGATCGAGCTGCCGGGGGCAGATTGCGCGACAAAAGCGCCGAGGAATCATGGGAGATCATTGATGAGCTTGCATCCGACGATGATGAATTGTGGCAAGTCTCCCACGACGTGCGCTCGGCAGTCAAGACATATTCATCGCCCGATACCGCCAATCAAATCACTGAGGAAAGCGTTAGTGAACTTGAGAAAAGGGTTGCATATCTTATGGAAAAGCAAAAGAGACCCTTAAGTCCATAAAAAGCAACAATTAACTCAGTCTCAAGCGTTAAGCAAATACCATTGTCCGAATCACCCCGTAGGGAAAATACTAAACCCTTCCATAAGCACGCCCCACCCAACTCACCACCTCAGGAACTTAGTCCAACATTCGAAGCTCGAATGAGAGAGTACATGTCAAAACACTCCGAACGGTTGGCAAAATTTGAGGAAGCCGTCTACAAGCAGAAGGAGGAAATGGAGGATAAGATGGCGGAGATGATGAATCTTTTGAAAGAATACACAAATACAAAAGCCCCTGCAAAAGTGTTGGTGAGGAATGACGTTGATGTTCCTAACACTAAATTTGTCAAGGCCACCTCCGTCGTCCAAGAGGGCGGAAATGATGGAAGAGGGAAATCCATAACTATGGAAGTTAACAAAATTGACCTCATCCCACTTAATAATGGAAACACCAATGCGTACAAATGCGATTCCGACAAAGGAGAGGAGGCGCCCTCTGAGGAGCGCCAATTGGTTGAACCGCCAGTGTCACAACAAGTGAAGCATTACTTGAAGCACGAAATAAACAAGGAGACCATAAACGATTGGGTGAGAAACTATCGACGTATTCATCTACCCAACAAGAAGTCCGAGAAGGTGGAACCGGATGATAAATCTGACACATTACCCGGTGGGCAATTGTATGAATGCCTCATAGGACAAAAGTTAGTGGAAAAGCAGAAATTCTACGGGGTCTTTGAAATACCATGCAGCATTGGAAAACACAAGTATCTGGATGCGATAGCTGACCAAGGTTCCGACGTAAATTTGATGCCCTTATCCGTTTATGTTCAGTTAACCGATGAGTTGCCATCCATCACCCATACTAAACTCTCCTTTGCAAAGCATTCTTATGAGTATCCGCTAGGAATTGCAGAAGATGTGTTGGTCAACGTTGCCGGATTCCTGTATCCGGTCGACTTCATGATCATTGAGAGAAATGATATGAATATGCCAATAATCCTTGGGGCACCCTTTCTCGCTACCACTAGAGCACAAATCAATTACGAAAATAGCACCATCCAAATGAAGAAGGGGAAGAAAACAATAAACTTCCCAACGATCCCACGACATATACGAGATATTGCTCTGCAGAAGAAGATGGAGGCTAACACTAATGTAGTCCGTGGTAATGTTCGAGAGAAAATTCTTGCATGGGAGGCAAGGATTAAGAGTTATATGGAAAATGAGATTAGAGGATGTAAGGGTAGAAATAACAATTATATTGAGGCTGATGAGCAAATCAATGACCCCGTTGAATTTACAAAAGGAGACTCAGTGCTCCTAAGGCATTCAGAAACAGAAGCACCTACTAATGAACTAAGTCCCTGGTGGTACGGACCATTCACAATTAAAGGTTTACAACAAGATGGGATAGTAAGCTTGACCAGCAAAGGAGGAGGTGAAGTGACCGCAAATGTCGAGCGATTGAGACACCACCACCATGATAACAAGGATCATATCTATCAGGGATACGTCATTATGAATGATGGAATCACGTAATGTACGTGACTTTGAGTCTAGCTACAAGACTCGTTAATAAAGAAAAGCGCTTCTTGGGAGGCAACCCAAGCTTTATTTGCTTTATTTGCTTTGTGTGTTTATTTATTTGTTTGTTTGTTTTTATTTGTTTCCGTATGTGTGTTTAATTTTTATTATTATTGGTTCATGTTAAAAACTAATTTGTGAAAATGCTTTATGTTGTTTTTAACTTCGTCTTAACTACATATAAAGGTATTTTGCAAAAGATAAGTGTAAGGGAAATCTAAATCGGTTTATTAGAACACAAATTAACATGAATCGTAATAATAATAAATTAGCATACATATTAGTGTTTGTTTGAGTCAAATGCTTGTATCGAGTCATAATGATGTTTTGCAGGAATTCCAGGAAGTAAGGTATAGGTTTTTCCAAAATTTTTCCGGAAACTTAACATGAGAATTCTGTCAGATCATTTCTGACGGCGTCAGGCCTTACAACCTGACGGCGTCAGGTTTTAATTTTCTGAAATTTTTGAAAGTTTTGTTTTTCTACCGGAATCATAAAAAGTTTTTACTAAAATCTCCAACTTATAATCTCCAGGAATCTGCAAAATTATCATTCCACAAGCATTATATCCTTATATATAGATTTTTCCCGCCGATGTTATGCAGGTTTTCGTGTTTGTTTTCTCAGGTTTAACAGGTTATTTTGGACAAGGAGATGTTTATGGAATCAAGCTTATGACGATGCATTAGTCATGGAGCTTCAACATTCTCTTTGGAGGAAGATTTAACCGTGTAATTTCATTATCCACCGAGCGAATCAGGGGAGTATTTGATTTCATTCTTTTACTTTTTGCTTTTACATCTTATTATTTGAACATTGGGGACAATGTTCATCTTAAGTGTAAGGGGAGGGTAAAAGTACGATTTTAGAGAATACAATTGCGCTTGATTTTTGTTTGTTTAATAGTAGATGTGTAATAAAACTGAGAGGAATACTTGTTAAGGTAATTTTAGTGCCAAATTTAAATTTTTTTACAACATATAGGAGTGAAACTTTGATCTTAATGAGCGTCTCACGGATAGGAGTTATATGACTAGCACAAAAACCGTACCACTAAAAATTTTTTCCACCCCAAATATGTGAGGTTCGCCCCTAGAATTGGTAGGAAAAGCATTTATGCTATGATGTGTGTACCGGTAGCACTTAGATTCTAGAACTTGCGTTAGGACCATTCCAAGGCCACAAGTGAGACTACATTCGTGTAGTTAGATTTACTACATGATAAGAGGCATTAGGATTAACCCATTGTTTTACACCTGTGTTTTTGTTATAATTACGTTGGCTACATTGGTCAAGTAATTCTCCCACACCCTTTGCGTTGTACTCATTTTTAGTACACGATACCCCTAGTACACCCCTCAGAGCCTATCTTTTCATTTCGACCTTTAAGCATTTTACTTAAAGGAAGAATTTGTTACACCCCACTAAAATGTACACCCAAATCGCCTTAGCCTACCTTGTATGCACTCATCTTTAGTGCATTATTGTTACAACATTTGTTTAAACCCAAGTTAATTATCTAATTGATTACATGGTTGCTAAGTCGAGTCATATCCTTGTACATATTGTTTTGGGACGATTGGGACTCATGGGTAAAGTACTAGTGTAATGGAGTAACGGGGAAGAACATCATTTATTACCCCCATATGTGCTAAATATTTTAAAAGTACTCCAAGTTTTTCGATTATCTTAATTCGAGTCATTAGAATAGTTATTTGTAAAGTTATGTAAAAATTCAAGTGTAAGGGGGATGCAATGCCCCTATGATGTATTATTTTGGATGGTAGGGCAAAAGTGTATGTCAAAAAAAAAAAAAAAAAAAAAAAAATCAAGAAAAACACAAAAAAATGAGAAAAAGAAAAATAGAAAAAACATACGGACTACCATCCCGTTTTATTTTATGTTTATTTTATGTTTTTATTATTTTATCATTAGCTTAAGATCGAGTCGAGTCTTGGCTTAGCAACATTGTATAGTACATGTAATTGATCAAGATTTTTAACTCGCCACCAGTAAAATATCCTTTATCCAACAAAACCGTGTTTTCCTTTTTCCCTACACCTAAAGTTATAACCCATTTAAAAGCCCTCTTTGATAGTTTATCTTAGGTGCTTACGCCTAGTGGAGGAGGTTTTCGATCCTTTCCCAAGCCTATGGTAATCTATTTGCTATGACAGGTAGTGAGAGATATTTTCCGTTTTCATTTATGAGATTTATTTTGATGACACTTGAGAGATGTGAGTATCTAAACACTACTTGTGAGGTGCTAGTTTATAATCTCCGTGCTTATTATGATTGAAGTGGAACGATTATTTGTTGTAATTACTTTTATGTTTGCATTAAATGACCCCTAACTTGTATTTTGATTAGAATAAAAGCGCATTTGCTTGAGGACAAGCAAATCTCAAGTGTAAGGGTATTTGATGAAGCGAAAAGTGTACCGCTTTTAGGGGGTCATTTAAGCCCTAAATCGTATTTATTTGATCAAATATTGCCCTAAATCGTTCCTTTTGTCATTTTAGGTACTTTTGAGGAGAAATCTGGAAAAGGAGGCATTTTGGACGTTTTTGGAGCATAAAAGTGAAGAAAACGACAAAGTCTCAAAAATCGGCTAAAAGTTACTCTTGACGGCGTCACAATTTACTCTGGACGGCGTCATGCTTTGGCAAGA
The DNA here is from genome assembly GCA_021014915.2 of Artemisia tridentata subsp. tridentata. Classification (NCBI taxonomy): domain Eukaryota; kingdom Viridiplantae; phylum Streptophyta; class Magnoliopsida; order Asterales; family Asteraceae; genus Artemisia; species Artemisia tridentata. The sequence goes on from CP139508.1 coordinate 395,873,608, forward strand.
AAAGTTGGACGTGAAATTTACTCATGATAAGCCAGTGAAAATAGCATGTGAATTCTGACGGCGTCACGCTTTAACTTGATCGAGGGCGTCACGGCTTAAATCATAAGGGGACGGCGTCACGTTCATGGTTAGACGGCGTCAAGCCTTGATAAGCCAGAATGGATTTTTGAAGAGCTAAAGAGGGACGGCGTCAAGAAGGTCATCCGGGAACCCTAAAAGCGGCGAGGTGACGGCGTCACACTCCATAAGGTGACGCCGTCAGATCCAAAAATCTATATATAGTTTTCTAATCTTTTGTCATTAAGGAGAGCTTAGTGTGTGGAATTTTGGGATAAAACCCTAAGACGATTTTAGCTACTTTTTCAGGGCTTTTTGCCTTGAGATCTTCCATGTTTCATTGAACGATAAGTTATCAATTAATCATTCAATATGTCTATGTGTTGTTTGATTCTATCTTATTCTTGTCTTTTGTTTAACATGTTAGGCTAAATTTATCTTGTGTTTGCTTAGATCTAATGAAACTTAGCTATTGATTATTGGTTGTTAGTGTGTTGTTAGTTGTATTGGATGATTGTTTATCTATGTTAGGCTTAAGAAAACTGGCTAACTTCCTATTCGGTAACTTGCTTGAACGTCTTAAGAAACATGAACCAAACGCGTACTAAAGGTTTTTATGGTTGTATTTAATGCACAAGCGAATTCTAGTGATCCCATGTTAGGAGCTTCCTAGCCGGCTCGACATAGGAGTGAAGTAGGAGCTTGTAGAGTTGGGGAAGTAAGTACGCCACCCCACGAATGGTATTAAGGAATACACCCGTCATCCACGCAACTAATACACACTAATTAACCGGTAAAAGATAGTTAGGGAGTAAGGAAATCTAAGTAAACACATTTCTCTACACATAAGTTTCTCACCACATTTCATTTTTGTTATTTTATTTTATTTGCATTCGTAGTAATTTGGGTTAGTTGACTAGCAACTAATTCCGCCCACTCCTTCAAAACCGAGATTTTATTTGCTTTCATAAAATTATAAAAACATAAAAAAGAATCTTCCTCAACCCTTAGACCTAATTAGAGTAGCCTTTCATACCTAACGAACACTATTCCCTGTGGAGAACGATCAATCCCCCGTACTTACCACTACACTATACTACATCGGTCAGGTACACTGCCTGGTGGGGTTGTAAGCCTCTTGAGATCCCTCGAGAGGTAAAACCTGTTGTAAGGTTACAAAACCACGCAATCATCATCTGAGTTTATAAATGATTTACTTGTGGATTTTTACCCAACGCAACTTGTTATTTACTTCATGAAGTACTAGTATTTATTTCGACTACCACTATACACCTCTTGAATTTATTGAAAGAAGTTATTTTCTATTAAATTCCACGAACTCACCAACCATTGTGTTGACGTTTTAAGCATGTTTATCTCAGGTTATTAACGGAGCAGGACAAGGCACGGAGCGGGCATCTTATACTCTGATAAATAAAATGGTGTAAAATCAAATATGTCATTCTTTCCAAATTATCATATCTTTTCATGAGATTTTCAAACCAAATATTTCACCTTTGTACCAAAACTATTATTGTGAATGACATATAACTTTCAAAACGCCTTTTCCAAGCCGTTTTTCTGAAATTTTAACTTCGATCCTCACCGTAACACCCTAATTACTTTTCCGCTGCCACATAACAAATTAGGGGGTGTTACAGATTGGCATCAGAGCCACAGGTTATAGAGAATCAAATGTTTTAAAACATTGAACTATAACTATATTTTCAAAATAAATGATTTTACACCTTATCATCTTATGCCTTCCGTGTCTGCAGACTGCCGTGCTCAATACATTACCTATTAAGATTGTTTTATACTAATCTTTACATGCTTGATGTTTACTCTTCACACATTACACACCGTATTATTTCACACTCAATGTTACACCTTAAATGTATGAATATTCATAATTACTATTTTCGATTGCTACAGTACCATGTCTTCCAAACTAGACGATATCACCAAGACTATCCCTCCTACTACACATGCGTCATCTACCTACCAAATTGCACCAGATACTGAAGATCCTTATGTACAAATGTCACAACCCCAGCCCGACATAGAACTCACTCAGAAATCACCTCCGTCATCACCTACTCACTCACCTCCACGTCAGAAACATAGGAGAGCAACTGAATCCTATTCAGATGAAGATTTGATTGGTGGTCAACCAACATTTGAATATGGACAGAGTTCACAACAAGAAATGACTTGGAAGAAGATCGAACTAAATTCTCCCCTACCCAATACCTCGGATTTCTCCATGCCAGATGTCCCAAACAATGTATCCTCACCCAATTCTCCTGAGTACAATGTAGACCCCCGTGACTCCATATGGACTCGTCTTTACCAACACACCAACATACTAGACGCTCACACCGAACAGCTAAAAGAGTTACAACCATTACGATTTGAATGGTATGACCGTAACATTGATACCCTGTTTAAAAGGACAGATGCTGAGAGACGAGAAGTGTTTGGTTTAGGAGTGAATGTTGGTAACATGAAGGACAATTACGAACAGGAACTTAGAAACTTGGATGCCAGAACCCGCTGTTTGGGTAGAGGCCATACCCAAACACACATTAGGATTGAAGACATTGAAAGAGCATTATGGTTGGCTAGAGACACAGCAAGAATCCAAAGCCAAAAGATTGAAGCCTTGGAAAACATGTTAGCTAATCAGATGAATGCGTGCCAGGAACGTTTCTCAGCCATGGAAGCTGCACAACTGGATCTTGAGGCGGAAGTTAGACGTCTACGTCAGAGACGTAACTGCCCTTAAGTATCGTTGTTGTATTCAATAAACCAAATAGTTTTGGCTAGTATTTCATGTATTTCGCAATAATTCTGTAACTCTCAGAAATTGTAATCGACTTTTAAGCTATGACAGTCTTTTTCCATTATATCTTACTGTTGTAAACAAATTCCTCCCACCAAGCCCTATTATAATGCTATAAGTACAAAGAGCCATGCAAAACCTCACCATTTGTTACTCTCTTAGGTAAACAAATAACTCCACATGAATCAATGAGACATTAATAAAAGACCTTGTGTGGTTGTTTTGCAAAAATCAATCAAACAAGTTATTAGAGTTATGTCGATTTTGATAATTGTATTCAAACTTACTATGATATTATCGGTGATTGTACATCAAATATACCACGACTAAACAATAAACCATAGAATTCCAAGAACAAATTTTCAGAAGAAAACTTGATGAATGAAGAGAAAGTTGTTGAACTTCAGCTTTTGTAAATGAATCCGTTTGTTCCTTAGCAATCCCGTATCAAGAGATGATTATTTTACGATACTACCCAGACATATCGTATTCCTATGATCCTCAGTTGGTGTTAATTTTGTATTGAGACCACATTGTTAGCAATAATATGCAAATACTTTATTATTTGAAATTATTCTAATGATAAAGTGAATACTAAATCAGTGTTTCTTGTTGTAGTCATTGAAGATGGCCAACATGAGCAACACCCATACCCCCTCAGCACTCACCACAACCATGACTCCTAAAACCATCGGGGAATTTGAAAACAATATCGTTATAGTGGTACACGAAGTGACTACAATAGTTCATCCAAGAGACAACGACATAGCCAGAAAAGAAAGAAGAATGGCTATACCTTGTAGACACAACCGTGAAAGTTTCATGGGACGTAGGCCAGTTCGCCTAAAGGATTCAAGAAAGATGACTAAACCTATCCGCACATGTAACCAAAGAATTACGCAAGATTTTGCACTTAAGAAAAATAACCAAAAGCGAAAACTCGAGAAGAAAAGAACCTTTATCCTTAACGAATGCGAATTTCACAACGACATCTGTACCCGCAATCACCTACAAGATCGCATCGACTACCATCGCCAACAAAGGTCCAGACAAGAAGTTGGAGAGAACAACATAACAACCCTTACTATTGAGGACAACTACCATGGGAAGCAGCCTTTGTGTCAGAGATGCAAGATGCATCATACCGGACAATGCATTGCAAAATGCGGGAAGTGCCAGAAATAGGCCACAAGACCAGAGATTGCAAAGCTATGGACGGAAGGGAAAAGCTATCGTCCATAAAATGCCACGGATGTGGTGGAATGGGGCATTACAAGAGTCATTGCCCAAACTACAATGTCACCTGGAAGGCCAAGGTTGATGCAAGAAAATGAAGACTCGTTAAAAGACCCCAATAGTGTCGAAAAATGGCACCTATGATTAAGCAAAAGAATAAATTCCTGCTGTAATGAAAATAAACCCTAGTTTAAGATTTTCTAAGTGGTATTTCCTTATGTACTTTGCCTTAGGTTTGATGGATGTAACCTAAATGCAACAACTATCGTTCTACCGTATGAATCTCTACCTTGTAATATTTCAGTAATCGTCGTAATCTATGTCTATTTCCATTTCTAATCCACTTTTCCTATTCATAGTTGATATGTAACAATACCTTGATATCACCCTAAGAATTTGACTAAACACCATATCTGATCAAACAGTAGACTAATACCACATTGTAAGGAATCTTTATCTAAAACCTAAGTTTATACCAAGAATATCCAAATATCACTTTAGAAATTCCTGAGTTATCCTCGGAATATGAACAAAAACCTCCTAATTCTTTTGAAAATAATTAAATGGTGTCCGACTTTGTGACGGAACCATTATAATTGAACCATATAAAACTCTTTGAAGAAGCATAAATATCATAATGACTGAACCAAGCATCACATCATTTGGTCCTCAATTATACATAGCCTAGCTACCTATGTATAATTTAGGAAGAATCATGTTATAAATGGAACAGTTATGTTTTCAAGGTCTTTAATAACAATTTTCATTCCAAAGTAAGATTTTGAGATAAAATAAACGATTCATGAACATCACTTTTGGCAAGCCCCAGTAAGATCTACACTTATTACCTATTACTTTATTATAAGAAGTCGAGAAAAGTTCGAATTTAGAAACTATAAGAATTCACAACAATATGTGGCAAACACAAATAACATAAATTTCATTAAAAACCACGAAAATTAATACATAGCGAGACGATTAACATCGGAAGTGCTAATAATACAATGAACACAATAAAAGGCATAGAATCTTCGATAGGTTGGCCCACCATAGCAACAAAAACCACCACCAACCCAGCGATAGCAAGAGCCACCACAGGATGAATCACCTTGATTATTCTGCGTCGTAAATGCAACAAAATATTAAAAGCCACAACGAGACTAATTCGTAAACATAAAGGTAAATGAGTTTTATTCCACACTTATTAAAGGTTACATAGAAACACAACAAAGACCCATTACAAACAACACTAGCTTAAAAACTATTACCCCCAAAACTTATCCACAACAACGGCTAGGATTGTGAGGGGTACGACAACCAACAAAAACCCGATCAAGTGATCGGAATCTTCGCCGGGGAAGAGAGCCAAACAAGCGGCGGAAATGACGATGAACATAGTTGCGAAAACAATGGCGAACGGCGTCATTATTTTTTTTGGGAGAGATGGAGTGAAAAAGGCAAAGTGGGGAAAGAAAAAGGGGAAAGTAAATAGGGTATTTATAGGGAAAAACTAGCCGTTATTTTACTATTCACGACCATTAAGTTACAAATCACTACCATTAAAAATCTACTAGTCTCGACCGCTAGAACACTGAACATTAAGTGTTAAATACTTCCTACTTTCGATCGTTAATTCCACTATTCATAGCCTATGAATGCATTAGTTGACCAAACATTCAAATTCATTTCGTCTAGTACGAATAAATCTAGTTGGATCTCGTTTCCTCAATTTTTGAATAGAAATCTTACGACAACATTCTTCCATAAACTCTCATTCCTGAACACCACATTTTTCAACACCTATCACGGACTGAACTTCGGGACGAAGTTCAAAATTGAGGGGTGGATACTGTAAGATACTACAAAAATCCACTGTAATAAACCTCGTTGATTAATAATAATCTGGTATTACTGTTTAATAAATCTCATTTTTACGGAAAAATTTAAACTTTTCTTATTCCAACAATATCACGTCGTCACAAAAATCACCAAATAACGACACTAGTTCTCAACGCGTATTACAAGACATATTTATTTCACGAGGACTGATATTTCACAAATTCCCATTCTCCCTAAATTCAAGATTTCACTAATTACGACGAATACAAAAATCACATTTTTGCTAATTACGACTTACCTTAATTCAATACACTAATCACATTCAAATTACACTAATTTCTTTTTCACAACACAACCCAACCGGACCCTTAATTCGTCCAACCCATCACCACATCACGCCCCACGAACACCAGGCCCAAACTTGAGCCACCCTTTTCCTTGTTAATCATGCACACTCGACCAGCTACACCCCATCCAAAACACGACTCGTTCTCATCATTCTCAAACACGACACGTCCATGTTTTTGCACCATGACAATCACCACCCACCAAGCCATATTTGTGCCAAATCCCAGCCCCATATGTCGAGTATTCCTATAGTATCCAAGGCCATTTCATACGACCCATTTTTCTCCATGCGTATGAACAAATATTCCAAAACTCAACTAAACTTCACCCCGATTGTTCTCACGACCCTCTAATGACATTTTTGACAATATGTAACGTATAGAACAAGGTTAGGACAGCAGGAAAGGTTTATGGTTCGCTAGTCCATTTTTGGCACTCGCTAGAAAAGAAAAACATGCGTATAGATGTAATACCAACTAAGATAAGATTTTCCCACGTTTTCATATCTATCCAAAATCTCATGTTGTCAGTAAAACAACTTAGGTGTCCTCTCCTCTACAGTAAATATCAATGATTGAGTTTGAGGGTAAAATAGTCAACAAACGTGTGTAATCTCCCTATATATCATATCCCTTTCTAGCCACTTTGCCCTGCTCACTCTTCACTTATTTCACTCTCACTAAACACCCTAACAACCCAGAAACATCTGCCTCTCTTTGGGAAAGCAACTCAAATAAGAAAGGGAATACGTAAAACATATTTAAGCTCGCCAAACCTACTGTCTTCATTCTTGCGCTTCATACGAGCACCAGTATATCTTCACCACCTTTCTAAGGTGTAGTAAGTATCCTATAACCTTCCTCGTTTCATATCTCACGTACACACTCCATCCATGCATCATATAGTTTACATTCGAACGTATATCTTGTGTCTATATATTTCATACGTGCATATCAGTTGGTATAACCCGCCAGCATGTGTCGAATCACCATTATGAAGGGTTTAGAGATCACTTTACAATATCACTCTCACGCTTAAAAGGCCATGCACACCCCACTCAAACGTATGAAGTTCCATTTAATTATTAACGCACGTATATTACACCTATTATATACGTATTTGATATTGATGCATGACATGACAAGTTTAAAAACATTAACAACCTCATAACAAGTCGAGTACAAACCCAGTTAAGACAAAACGAACCAAGAACCACTCATTAGTCAAACCGGGTACATGTGTAAAATGGATTCTAAGTGTTTTTCAAACTTATGAACTGTCCCGGACAGCCTATAAACCAAGCAGTCAACTTCGTATTCGTACATGTAACACATAGATGTTTGTGCATAAAATGATTGACGACCCAGCGGGCTGTAACTTTCATATTTGGTGACTTTAACCATAAGCTCTCAACAACTCTTAAAAAGCCATGGTTCTTAAGCTACTCGACTGGTATACAATGACTTAGAAAATATATAACATTTTTCAGATCTAAACTATGCGACCAGGCCACAAACCATAAATATATTTTTGGATTTTTAAACATAACACTTAAGTATCTTTGCACAGATCAAAAGAATACTTAGCTAACTACATGTTTTGTGCTTTAATATCGATCTCATAAACACTTAAACACGCTTAAATAAAACCATTTCGTTGGTCACCTGCCATATACAACTAGAACTTGATTTTTAGAAAAGTTATAAAATTCGGTATTGGACTAAACAAAAGCCCATTAAGAGCTGGAGTTAGGAACACCCACTGGGCCCATGTGAAATATTTTTAGACTCACTAATCAAGCCCAAGTCCAGGCCCGAAACAGTTTTCATACCCTCGCCTCTAAATTTCTTAACGGGCCTTAAGTTGATTCGTTAATTGGCCCATTAGCACAAAAATAAGCTCTTGTCCGGAGTAAGCAATTAAAATAAGTTATAATGAATTTAATAAAAGTATAGAAATTTTCAGAATATTTTCCCGTCATTTTTATGCAAAAGGACTAAGCATGTAACGCGTTTTCACGTTAAAGGACTAAAACTGCCAATCCGAGAAACATGTGGACTGAAGTTGTGAAAACAGAACATAGAGGGTGTAAATTGACATATTATTGAATTCCAAGCCTTATTGATACCTTTGGACAATTTTTTTGGACTATTGATGGACTTTGGACTTAACGAAGGACTAACATTGTAACGCAAGCACAGTTAGAGTATAAAGGTGTGAAAACTGAAAAAGGACAAGGACCAACTATTTTCACTTGACATTCTTTTTTCATTTTCTCTTTTTCACCCCATTATTTCATATGCACTTTTATACATTTTAGTTATGCATTATTTAATATTCGATATTTATTATAACTAGGAATTTTGCGATTTCACTTTGCATATCATTTCATCATATTTTGAGAAGATAATATTTTGAGTCAATTGACATAAGAATCAAGATAATATTATATATATTTTTATAGCTTGAGGCATTTTAAGCATATCACACTCATATCATCAAATCGTTATACGATTTCTCACTTTCTCACTCAATGTTAGTAGTAAGTAAGAATCTTAGACTTCCCTCATATTCAGGTCTCGTAGTGAAGACGTTTCCATGATCGTTTCCATAAGTCTTACTTGATCTTATAATTCCATTTTGTCAGATACACTCCAGGTGAGTCGTGGCCCCTACTCTTTTAATACTTGTTTTTAATAACTCTTTTGGGGGAGATACATGCTTCAATTGTTTTAAGTTTACTTTTATACTTTGAAACTCTCATGATTTACTCAAAATCATCAACTATGCTTTACATGTTTTGAATCACCCTTTGGAAGGGATATATGCTCGTTATACTTGCAAATTGCTTGCTTAGCTGAAACACTGTGTTTGAAAGATAACATTTCAACTACTCGTTGTAACATGATATTGAGACTCATTATATGCATTCATATAGCAATTGAATGTACAGTTAACTTTACTATGACATTTCTACATTTCACTAGAAATAATTGCCAAGACTAAAATACGCATATTCTATGAACCCCTGAAACCTATATTGCCTAAGTTTACTTTATTGCCATAAAGTCCCTCGATCATGAGCCATTAATCACTGCGGTGAGTGCGAATATAGTGAACAGCTTCGAAACCTGTTAGAGGCTGACGACCTGTCCCACTAAATACTTTGACGGAATGCCTTATGGTTAGTCGTATTTAGTCGCGACCCACTATATTTGAGAAAAATAGGAATTGGCAAATCACCTATTACATGAGGGCTAAACACCCATCAGTAACCTGATGTGGACTCCGCCGTTTTACGGTACTCAGTTAACGTTTTGCGTGTCATGAGGCTTAGGGCAATATAACTCTATGAATATATGAATGTTTCATATATATTAAGATACATTTGTATTTAGTAAACACCACTCCACACTGATAGATTTCAGACACTATATTATTGTTTTCTCTATGTGTTAGAATTATGGATCCTGTACTTGAAACTTAATTGTTAGCATATGTGACATAGTGTGTCTTCTAATAAAGACAGCCCAAATTGCTTGATATATCATTATTTTTAAAAGTTGACTAAACACTCCATTTCGAGTGTATAACAACGTAGCTCATTTTCAATTAAAACTTGAAACTTATGATCATCTGAGTTCATAAATGATTTACTTGTGGATTTTTACCCAACGCAACTTGTTATTTACTTCATGAAGTACTAGTATTTATTTCGACTACCACTGCACACCTCTTGAATTTATTGAAAGAAGTTATTTTCTATTAAATTCCACGAACTCACCAACCATTGTGTTGACGTTTTAAGCATGTTTATCTCAGGTAATTAACGGAGCAGGACAAGGCACGGAGCGGACATCTTATACTCTGATAAATAAAATGGTGTAAAATCAAATATGTCATTCTTTCCAAATTATCATATCTTTTCATGAGATTTTCAAACCAAATATTTCACCTTTGTACCAAAACTATTATTGTGAATGACATATAACTTTCAAAACGCCTTTTCCAAGCCGTTTTTCTGAAATTTTAACTTCGATCCTCACCGTAACACCCTAATTACCTTTCCGCTGCCACATAACAAATTAGGGGGTGTTACAGAGAGAGCTTACCAACTCTCATGGGCTGAGTTTAAGCAAAAGATGCTGAAGAAATAATGTCCGAGAACTGAAATCAAGAAGCTAGAGGACGAATTCCATCACCTAGTGGAGAGAGGAAATGACCTCAAGACTTATGACCGAAGATTCCAAGAGCTTGCTCTTTTATGTCTAGACAAAGTGCCAAACCTTGAGAAACTGATGGAGAAGTACATTGAGGGATTGTCCAGGAGTATCGAGGGGAACGTCACAGCATCAAAGCCCCAGTCTTTGGAAGAAGCAATTGAGATCTCACAGAGATTGTTGGATAGGGAAGTCAAAAGAAGCCATGCACAAGGAAGCAATGATCACAAACGAAAGTTTGATGACAAACGGACCACCATCAACAACAACCACCACCCCAACAACAACGATCACAACAACAACCAAGGCCACAACAATAACCACCACCACCAACAAAACAGAGAACAAAAAGTTGCAAGGGCTTTTGTGGCTACACCAACAGAAGGTAGAGTTTATGCTGGGAACCATCCACTGTGCGATCAGTGCAATTGGCATCACTTAGGGCCTTGCACTGTTAAGTGTGGAAGCTGCTACAGAATAGGCCATCAGACCAAAAATTGCAAAGAAGGCCTCGTTGCTGGAAACAACTTGCAGCGAGTGGTGACTTGTTTTGGGTATAGGGAGCATGGGCACTACAGGAATGAATGCCCTCAGAACCGGGGGCAATAAGTCGAAGGTGCTCGTGATAGAGCCTATATTCTAAGGCGAGGAGAAATTCCCTGAGATATTAACAACGCTACGAGCTAATGCTGTTTGGATATTAATAATAGCCCTTCCTTATGAATTTTGTTATATTTTCACGCATGTGTATCCCCAGTTATGAGATTTTAATCTACCTTGCGGTATCAACTCGTTGTGGTTATCTTTATCTAATTGAATTCCTCTATTTTCGATTTCCATATTATGAACCGATTCGTGAACGTCTTAAGAGATTGTTTTTCCACCCTCTTATGAACCCTTTCGATATGATACTATAAAATACTTAAACCATTATCCTGTGAACGAAATGGCCGATAACGACTATCCGCGATAATCCTAATAGAAAATTTCGACTAAACCGAGCATCGCATCATCAATCCCCAATTATACATAGCCTGATCACCTATGTATAATTCAGGAAGGATCATGCTATGATGGGATTAGCCACTTTAGAAAATTTTGCATCTTAAATAGTATGGGAGTGTGAGGATTCATTTCGTGCCAAATATCCTCAACTATTCGATAAGACAACCCCGACGACTATCACATATTAGGATTCGGGACGAATCCAGTCTAACAGGTAGGTACTGTAATACCCTGTAATTTCCCATGTCATTATTAATAATAATCACGAATAAACTCATTGAAAGAGTTAATTAACCCATTTTTACGAGTTTTTTTTTTTTTTTTTTTTTAATTCAACATATCAAACATCACATTCACGAGTCACTCTTAGCGAATATGAGACGAGACTCGAATAGCTCAGTTGCACACCGACACTAAAAGTTAAACCAACCCGAGATAAGTCTAATCTATATATATTATGAATACATTTTCCTTCCTTCTTTTGGGTCGAACACCACATCACCACCACCAAGCCCAACTCTACATTTCCTTTCTTTTTCTTTTGCTGGGCCGAAACCACAAAGCCCAAACCCAAAAATTTAATCCTAAACTAACTAAAACTAATTTTTCATATCTTTCCTTTTCTTCTCTCTTGGCCACAGTCGACACACACACACACTACTTTGTTCTTTTTTTTTTCTTTATTGCGTGTACAGGAACCAACAAGCCACCCTAATATTTCCCCCTAACACACTACCTACAACCTTAAACAAATATAAAATCCATGCTGCTTTTGAAACCATGTAGAACCCTTGGTCAATATGTCTCATATCCCTAAACATGCCATTTTTTTTCTTTCCTTGTTTTCCTTCGACAGTACCAAGTCACGAGGCTCCTTCACCCCTTGTTAACCAAAGGATTATATGTTCTTAAATCTCTAACAAAACAATACCCCTTTGACCACCTTTCTCTTACACGACTCGGACAACCCTTCAACCTTCTTGGTACCATGCAACACAAGGATTATAATAACATAGAACCCATACCTACATGGCCTATATAAACCCACATTACACTTAACAACCCATCCAAAGCAAACTCAAACAAACACACTCCACTTATTCTCTCGTTTTCACTAACTGTCGAGCTAAGGAGATAACAAGCAAAGGTTTTTGGTCACATTACAAGTTTTCTAAGTTCGTTTTGGGTTATATTTTGGATCGTGTGGGTTTTGTTCGAAGAAGGGTTAAGGTCTCAACTCGTGTTCTCGTATCTTTGTTGATCCCAGTTGAGCTTCACGATCTTATTAATTACTTTAGATAAATCTAAGGTAATCGGTATAGAAACTGATCTTAGGTTGTATATCAAATATTATGCGGAAACTAATACTTGATCTTAAGAAGAATAAATTCTCAAACAGCACTTCAATATATTAATACGATTGCTCTGAATAGCAATAGGGTTACAAGAAACCTTGAAGTGTAAAACAATACGTATGCTAAGATAATCGATCTCTAACTCTAACCCTAGAACCTCCTTTTATAGCATAAGGAGTCCTAGTCGGTTTACAAGACTTCCTATACAAGAAAAATATTCATACGTATCTTTTCTATACTTATCCTTAACATACTATACATATCCTATAGACAGCAGAGTAAATCTTCTAGCAGCAGAGTCTTCGTGAGCTAGCAGCAGAGTTACACTATGCCTATTGTCCAAACAGCAGAGTTATCAAAACAGCAGAGTTAATACACTAATCAGCAGAGTCACATAACTATCCAGCAGAGTTATGTTTCTCGAATCAGCAGCATTTTAGACCCAACAATCCTCCCCTAAACTTGATATTTTTCATCAAAAATCATCAAGTTTCTTTAAATCCAACTATCCACCAGGAGGATGCTTCCAAACACTTTACTGTTCTGAAACCTTTGATACCAGCAACTTTTTATATTTCTCAATCAGTTCCTTTGCTTGATGATCTGTATCAAATGGTCTTTGTAATGTCAACTTACCAGGTTGCAACATTTGATACAGAATAGATGTACTGTTGTTGATGACATAATCCTTCTCCACAAGCATATACACAGTCACACCTATGCATGATAAGACATGAACTCCACAAGATTGATATAAATACCATTTCTGAACTGTGGAACTCAGTAACTTCCTCCATTCAATACTTCTCTCATCTGGTTCAAACATGTTCTTCAAGTAGTAATAATTTAGTCTCTCATACACTATCTCTGGTCGAGTATCACCATAATTCTTCTTATAAAGGTTCCAGAGTTGAGTAATATCATCCCTATCCATGTAGTGCAGCATCTAAGAAAAACTAATATACCCCACACTTGAACCATTTGATCTCTTGATTATCCAGCATACTTGACTATCAGCTAAAACATCATGTGAATAGGAAATGATTGGATATTTTACTGATAAAGGAACTTCATTAAGTAACTCAGGCTCTTCTTGAGGTTCATGAACTGTGAGATCCATAACCCCTTTCATGTCATCTGCAGTCACTTCTTCATTCTCTGAATCACTATCTTCTTTCTCCTCTTTCTCAGAATCACTCATCACTACTGACTGAGTTCTTCTCTTCTTCCTACTCACCTGCTTTACTCTCCTTCTATATCTCTTTGTACCAGCAGAGGATTCAGTCATAACTTCAGCTTCAACAACAATTTCTTTCTCCTTTTCAACATCAGATACTATGGGCTTTGAAACACTTCCACTCCCAGATTCTTTCATATTATCAGATCCCATAACTTCTGGATTTCTCTTCTTTTCAGAAACTTTTCTTGGATTAAGCTTAGAATAAGTTTCATAAAATTCCTTTTCAATTAAGTGATCTGACTTACCTTTGAAATCCTTCATCTGATAACCTCTTGCATTCTTCAAGTAATACTTCATGTCTTTAACCACTGCTTTCCTTGAAGTTGACTTAGGTTTGTAACCATGCTTTTGTGCATCTGTAATCCTCTTAATCAGCTCTTCCCACTTAGCTAATCCATTCTTTTTAAGTATAAAATCAACAAGCTCTTTTGTCTTTTCACTTCCATCTAACTGCTCATCATTTGCTATCATCCTAGCTTCACCTCTTACAATCATATCAGAATCAATGAAATACTGCAATTGTTCATCTAATTCTTCTTGACTAACTTCATTAAATGTAGAGCATTCCATAAATTCAAACTGATTTCCTTCTTCTTCAGCTGCAACTCTTCTTGCATATTCTTCATCTTGAGCAATTTGAGCTTGTTCATCAACCAACTTTTTCATTCTTTCAAACTTTTCACCAGATGCAGCAGCAGGTTGTTGTTGTGGTTGTGTGGGTGTTTTAGTTTCTTTGTTCATGTTCAGCAGCACTTGAGCTAAGGTCATCTGATCATCATCTGAATCAGCAGAGTCCTTTACTCCAGCAGAGTCCTTTACTCCTGCACTTTGCTCAGTATCATCAGCAGAAACCTTTAACCCATCAGCAGAGTGTTCTTCACCAGCAGAGTCACCCTTTTCACCAACATTTTCAACAAAATCCTTTTCAACCTCCCCTGAACCTATCACATCCTCTTGATCCTTATCTTTCACCACAGCCTCTTGTTCATTCCTCCCCTGTTTGGAAGCATCCTCTTCCAAACTTGGTTTGGACCTCTTCTTGAGCCTCCCCTCAAGGTGTGTAACCCTTAGCTTAAGCCTCCTTATTTCAGCACCTTGAGTAGCTCTGACTGTCTTTAACTCCTTTCTTAGATCCAGGACCTCCTTTGACAATTTTGTACAATTTTCCGTCAATTCTTTCAATTGTTTCATGATATCCTCACAACTTCGGTCTGTGTAACCTGACCCGAGAGGTTGATCATTGGAATTGACATTTTGTACAGGTGTTTTAGCCGTCAAATCATCAGTTTCAAGTTCAATTCTAGCATCAACACTTCGACCTGTGTAACCTGGTCCGAGAGGTGTATCATTTGCAATGTCAATATGTACATCAGTGTCCATCAATTCAATATGTTCATCTCTGTCCTCATCACTTCGAGATGTGTTACCTTCTCCGAGAGGTGAATCTTTGGACATAAACTCAGTCTCATCCCTAGGATGAACATCTGAGCCCCCCATATTAGCCATTTGGCTGGGGTTTCCATCAGTTGTATCAGGTCCCTGAGAACCTTCCACAAAAGATGTTGCCATGGTTGAGGTCTTAATTATGTTAACACTGTCCTGTTCAACTACTAAGTTGGAAACAGTAGTGCCAGCCTCTTCCATCATGGTACCTCCACCACCTGTACCAGCCTCATCTGCTACCATACTGACATTGGCCTGAGGTTGCACAATGCCCTCTTGTGAAGTCCTAGGTGTTTGGGTATTTTGTGGTTCAGTGGAAGATGACTCATTTAAGCTTGTAGATGAGGATGTGTGATGGGAAGCTGTGGGTGTTCCAGCCTCTTCATCCTCATTCACTTCAGCCACTACATTCAAGATATGCTCAGTTAAGGGAGTAATAACACCAGAAAATCCTTTCCCATTCTTCTTTAAAAATGCAAACATCTTGATGGCCATTCTACTACAGGGCTCAATTTGTGAATGCCTCAATGGTTCCCTCAGCTGTTTGTTTATAATAAGTTGTAGAAACCTTGGGTACAAGTAAAACTTCTTCTTGATAAACTTCTTCATCCCCTCAAATATCATAGAAGAAAAATCATAGGGCTGCCCTGTGGCTAAACACACTAAAGCCATTGCTTGAGAAGCATTAAACTCACTCCATCCACCTATTTTGGGAAACAAGCAGTGTTGTAGAGTATGCAGTAAAAACTTCCAATGGGGACACATACGACCTTTCAAAAATGTTCCACTATTCTCAGGTCTCTCATATCCAAAAGTCTCAAGCTCAGTCATAACTACTTCTGGGGTAATAGTAGGTGGTGTTGGGGTGCCTGATAAGCGCAAACTTCTCTTAATTGTTGTTTCACTAACTACAATATCTTCCCCATCTACACTACCTATCAATCGTTCCTCACCATCTAGTACATCCAACCTAACAGTTGACCAAAATTGCTTCATATGTGATTTGTAAATGGTAGGAGCAACTGTTAATGCATACCTTAACTTAGACGAACCCAGAAAATCCATAACCTCATAAAATCCAACCGCTGCAGTAACCTTACTGAGAAATGCTATCTGATTGTGTTCTTCCGGAAACGTTCTTCGAGCCATTTGATTTGGGGGTTTTGGGTGAAATGATATGAATTGATGTTCTTGGTGATAGTCAAATGTAATTCTTGAGCAATTAAAATGGAATTAGATCAAATTGGTGAAAGATACCATTTCTATCTAATTAGGTTTAAGAGCGCGCCAAAAGTTACAATTTGACCCTTCAACTTTCAAACTCATCAGCAGAGTTATGAAAGTGTTGACCTAAAGTCAACATTCCCAAAATCTTTAAAATCACCTCCTTAAATACCATACCAACCCCACATTTAACTCCATAAATCCTTAATCACTAAATTAAATCCCCAATTCACAACCCTAACTCCAATAACAATCAAATCATGAGTTCTTCAAAAACTCCAATCATCGAAATATCTTCAGATTCATCATCCGATGACTCACAAGGTTGGGCTAGTTACTTTCCTAAGAATGCATCAACATCACAACAAAAAGGAAAAGCAGTCATGGAAGATTCATACTCCGATCCACTCCCATCAACACCATCTTCGTTTGAAGATTCAAGCGATGAGGAAACAGCAAATTGGCCTGGGAAACAGCAAGGTTGGCCGAAATCAATGACCTACTACCAAGGGGCCTGGGAAATCATCCCTCCAAAACATCCAATAACCGCTGAACTACAGAAGCAAATGGAGAAAGCCGCAGCTGACTTTGCAAAGAGTGTCCACATGCCTCATCCAAAGCCAAGTCCGGTGGAGCAGAAACCTCCAGTTCCAAAGAAAAAGAAGCAGCAGAAGAAAGCAGCTCCCTCTACCAGTCAGCAGCAGGATCCACCACCACGTCCAGTGGTACTTGCACTCCCCTGTCCAAGGGTGTTTGAAGCAATGGGCACTAGGGGACCTCGTAGCAAGGTCATGCCTGACTTTGCTAAGATTTAGGTTGTGAATCTTTGTAGCTTTATGTCTTTTGATCTTTCCTTTTGAACAGAATGAATGTATGATGTACTTATGCCTTTTGAATCAATGAATTTCCTCTGTTTATGTTTTACTTGATTGTGTATGGATATGTATCTGCAAAAGGTTAGTAGCAAACAACAAACACAAGCAAGAATATTCCAAAATAGCAGCAGAGTAGGCATAATATACAACTAAACAACAGACTTTGACTAAACACCAGATAATGACTAGCAACAGCACAAATCCTTAGAAAAATGTACAAAAACATACAGAGATAAGATAGTTAAAAGATTTAAAGATTGATCATGCCAATACTAGCAACTAGAAACTGAAATCTACTTATGTCAAAACATTTGGTAAGTAAATCAGCAACATTGTTGTCAGTATGAATTTTAACCACTTGAATTAACTTTTTCTCATAACAATCTCTAATAAAATGATGTCTTATCTCTATGTGTTTTGTTTTAGAATGAAAAACAGGATTTTTGATAATACACATTGTGCTGTTGTTGTCAATGAAAATTTTTGTGTTCATGAAATTGTACCCATAATCCAGCAATTGGTTCTGAATCCAGAGCACTTGTCTACAGCAGCTAGAAGCAGCAACATATTCTGCTTCAGTTGTTGAATTAGCCACCACTGTTTGTTTCTTACATTGCCAAGAGATCAGCCTATGACCAAGATACTGACAACCTCCAGTGGTTGATTTTCTGTCCATAGTAGCTCCAGCATAGTCACTATCTGAGTATGCTATCAAGTCAAATGGTGAATTATTAGGATACCAAAGACCCAATTTTGGTTGACCCTTTAGGTACCTAAAAATTCTTTTGACTACTTCCAAGTGTGAAACTTTTGGGGACACTTGGAATCTAGCACAAGCACACACAGAAAACATGATATCTGGCCTTGAAGCAGTCAGATACATCAATGATCCAATCATTGATCTGTACAGATGTACATCAACCTCTACCCCATCTTCATCCTTGAGCAAAGGTTTATTTTTATCCATTGGTGTCTTGGCTGCCTTCACATCTTTGAAACCAAATTTCTTCAACATATCAGCCACATACTTGTCTTGGCTAATAAAAATCCCATCTGACTTCTGCCTAACTTGTAGTCCTAAAAAGAAAGTCAGTTCTCCCATTGAACTCATCTCAAACCTGTTGTGCATTAACTTCTCAAATCCTTCACATAACACCTTATTTGTAGACCCAAAAATGATATCATCTACATAGACCTGAACAAGTAGAATATCCTTTTTGTCTTTCTTAATGAACAATGTTTTATCAATGGTTCCTCTGTGAAAACCATTATTCAACAAATACTGAGATAAGGTATCATACCAAGCTCTAGGAGCTTGATGTAGTCCATACAGTGCTTTCTTCACCTTGTAGACCCTATCAGGATACTTAGGATCTTCAAACCCAGGTGGTTGCATCACATAAACCTCTTCAGGTATCTTTCCATACAAGAAAGCACTCTTCACATCCATTTGATACATAGGAAAATTCTTATATGAGGCATATGCCAAGAAAAGTCTGATAGCTTCAAGTCTTGCAACTGGGGCAAATACCTCATCATAGTCTATTCCTTCTTCCTGAGTGTATCCCTGAGCCACCAATCTAGCCTTGTTTCTGATGACAATACCTCTTTCATCTCTTTTACATCTGAACACCCATTTTGTACCAATTGCCCTTTTTCCATTAGGCAAATCAACTAATGTCCAGACCTCCTGAAGCTTGAACTGCAGTAACTCCTCTTGCATAGCTTCAACCCAACTTTCATCTTTCAAAGCCTTGTGAATGGTCTTGGGTTCTTCTTGAGATAAGAAACAGGCAAACATGCAATTCTGTAAATCCTTGTGGTTATTCCTCTTCTTAAGTGTTTGGGCAAAGAATCCCTGATCAAGCAAATCACTCAACCCTTTTGATTTACTTCTAGTCTGAACAGCAGAGTGAACATCACCAATTATTTGCTCCTTTGGATGATTCCTGTGGATTCTTGTTGTTGGTGTGGGACTAACAGGTATGTTAGTCTCCAAGTTTGATAAATCAGCTTCAGCACTAAAAACATCAACAACTTCATCATCAGTATCCACATACACTTCTTCTAATTCAGGCATCTCATCAGCAGAATCATCATCAGAATCACCATCTTTAACAGCAGCAGAGTCCTTATCCATAGCAGCAGAGTTACCAAACCTAACAGCAGAGTGTTTCGGCCTAACATCAGAGTGCTTTGGCTTATCAGCAGAGTGCTTTGGCTTGGCAGCAGAGTTGAGAGAACTGCTGCTATGTTTATTTCCTTGTTGCCCAGCAACATCTGACTCTGTATTCCATTCCTTATCATCATTCTTGACATCATGAGAAGGTTCATCATCTCCTTCTACAGAAACCTTTGGAACTTCCTTATGAACAGCAGCATCATCTGAACTTTTTCCCTCTTTATCTGTTGGTGTGAAGTACTGATCAAACTTGCTTCTTTCAATCAAAACAAACTCTTCTGCAGTTTCATCCTTCTTTGCTTGTGTACCTGCATTGGGGTTAGTTTGTGTACCTGCAGACATGTTAGTAGTACCTGCAATGACTGGTTGATAATTCATACTCTTGGTTAAAGAATCAATATCAAACATCCACTCAGGACCTTTTCCTTCAACATTAGGTGTGGTTTCGCTGATTTTAACATGCAAATTTTCCACCACATGCCCAGTCCTTTGATTGAAAACCCTAAAAGCCTTACTTTCAGTAGAGTATCCAACAAAGTAACCTATGTCTGCTTTCTCACTAAACTTGCCTAAGTGGTCAATGGTGTTTAAGATAGTGACAGGACACCCAAATGGTCTAAAGAAATCAATCAGTGGTTTCCTACCATGCAACAACTCATAAGGGGTCTTATTGTGAGGTTTAACTATCTTAGTTCTATTTTGCACATAGCAAGCAGTGTTGACTGCTTCAGCCCAAAAGATAGTGGGTAACTTAGACTCTGACAACATAGTCCTAGCAGCTTCAATTAATGTTCTATTTCTCCTCTCAGCCACACCATTTTGCTGAGGAGTTCTAGCCACACTAAATTGTCTAGTTATACCCTTTTCCTCACAGAACTGATTCATTACTTGATTCTTAAACTCAGTTCCATTATCACATCTGATGATTTTAACCTTGTGATTAAATAGGTTTTCTATCCTAGTAATAAAAGCCTTAAGAATACCAGAAGTCTCATTCTTAGTAGCTAGGAAGAATACCCAAGTGAACCTACTAAAATCATCAGTAACCACTAAGCCATACATCTTTTTGTTCAAACTATGCACATAAGTAGGTCCAAATAAGTCCATGTGTAACATAAACAAAGGTTCAGTTATAGAATTCACCAATTTGGACTTACAAGATGCTCTATGCTGTTTTCCCATTTGACAAGCAACACATACTTCAGGATTCTCAAAAATCTTTGAAGGTAATCCTCTGACCAAGTTCCCTTTCACCAACTTGTTGATAGCCTTGTAGTTCAGATGTCCAAGCCTTCTGTGCCATAGTTTGGATTCATCAATAGTGGCTTTGGCAAACAGACAAGTTAAATCTCTTTTGGGAATAATGTTCTTTATATCCACACTGTATATGTTGTCATTTCTAGGGACTTTAAGAAGTACTAATTTGTCATCAGGTATCTTAAAGTCGGGAGATAAGACAAGACATTCAGTGTCTGTAAAAAGAACAAAATTCTTTCTGTCACACATTTGTGAGACACTAAAAAGATTGAACTTTAAACCATTCACCAAATACACTTTCTCAAAATCCAATTTTCCAGTTCTGATTATGCCTTTTCCAACAATCTTTCCTCCTT
Organism: Artemisia tridentata subsp. tridentata; assembly: GCA_021014915.2. NCBI lineage: Eukaryota > Viridiplantae > Streptophyta > Magnoliopsida > Asterales > Asteraceae > Artemisia > Artemisia tridentata. The sequence continues at coordinate 395,895,090 of CP139508.1, forward strand.
TGGGGTCATTCCCAAAAGCAACATATCCACCATCCAAAGCTTCAAAATTCTCCAAATTGCTTTGGTCTCCAGTCATGTGTGAAGAGCATCCACTATCAAAAATGCATTTATCCTTTAGCTCCTTTTGTAGATTGCCCTGCACAAAAAGTAAGAGAATTAGTTTCTCTTGGGGACCCAAGCCATTACTGACTTGGATCTACCTTGTGCATCAAAGTAGTCAAATTTCTTCAACTGCATTGGTGCACTGCTGTGTCTGAGAACATGATCTATAACTTTAACTTTTGGTTTCCAGACCCAGCAAGCTGAGGCTTTAACAGCATAAAAATGATTGCCCACAACAGTATCAGTAACAACTTTAGGCAAAACAGCAGAGTTTGCCTTAACAGCAGAGTTGACTATTTCCTTCTTTATGGGCACTGTTGGTGCAATAGGAGAGATAACTCTAGAAGTACCATCTCTCATCAGAACTTCCTTGGGAACCATGTTTCTTTTGGGGTGAGGGTGAGTCTTTCTAGCAAAGTTTCTATGGTTCACCCTAGTGTATTGGTTCCAAGCTGGTTTCTTATAGCACTCATCTTGCAGATGTTCAAAACTACCACAACAATAACATGCCTTCTTAATTAATTGAAAATCAGTACCTAATTTGTGTGAAACTAGGTTGTTCCAATTTCTCTGGTTTCCCCTAGGCAAGTTATTTGATCTTTTAGGATATACTCTAGGTGTGTTTTCATACTCAGCCATCTTCCTAGAGATACCTTTACCAAACCTAGGTTTAACAAAATCAATCCTTTTAGCCCTAGGTACTTTTGATTCAACAACAGTAGGAATTTCTTCCCTTTTGTTCTTAGAGGTTGAATCAGATTCTACTTCATCATCATCACTGTCAGACACCCAATCTTCAATAAGGGGTGCTTGTTCATACTTCTTTACCTCAACCTTAGGTGACTCTATTTCTTTTTCACTAGTTTCAACTACAGGTTTACTAGTTTCACCTACAGGTGTGGCTCCCGACTCAGATATGAAAGTCAATGTCCTAGTAGGAGGGGCATTGGCACTAAGCTTTGTAGGGTGAGCAACAGCATTATATCCTATACCATTAAAGTGTCTTCCTAATGGTTTACTGAGAATGTCAGTGGCAAATTGTTGTTTTTCCACCCTAACAATGTGTTTTTCAGTCTCACTTTTAGCTAAATCTCTAGCCTGTTCAGCCTCTCCTACTTTTTCCATAAGAACCTTAATCTCATCATCTTTCTTGATAATTTCATTTTCAGGATAGTGATCTGATCAAGGTATTCAATTTCAACCTTTTTATAAAACTCTAGTTTCTCTTCTAAGTTCTTTAAACCATATTCATAACTAAGATTATCTAGCTTAAGTGTTTCATTTTCCATTTTAAGGCTTCCATTGCTAGACTTAAGTATCTCAATTGTATCAGAACATGATTTAAAAGAACAAGATGATTCATTTGATACCTCAGAGTCTGATCCAGAAGAAGAATAGGCCATGAGAGCAAAATGCTGTACTTCAGGATCTTCTTCAGCTATCAATGCACAATTTGGACCATCCTCAGCAAAATCACTCCAATCAAAATCACCTAACCCATCACATGATACCATAGCAGTAGTAGAATTTGGCTCTTCATCAGCAGACTTCTTGAAATTTTCATTGCTTCTTTTTGGTGCTTTGCATTCTCTTGCAAAGTGTCCCTTCTTTCTGCAATTAAAACATTCAGCCTTTGACTTGTCAAATCCCACACTCTTATTCCTTCTGAACTTCATCTCTTTCCCAGTACGCTTAAGAAACCTTCTTGCCCTCATAGTAAGCATTGCAAATTGCCATTGCATATCAATCTCCTCAACATCATCAGGATCAAGTTCATCCAGATCTTGAGGCATGACTGAAGTACTTGTAGTAAGTTCAGCCAAATAAGCACAAATTGCAGCATCACTGATGGTGTTGGTGTTAGCAGAGTCAGCAGCAGAGACATGTGAACCAACAGCAGGAGCAAAAGCACCACCAGCAGAGTGCTGTTCTTGATGTCTACCAGTATTCTTGCTGTTTGAGGAAACAAAAGCAAGATTATTTGTGGTAGAAGATAAACTTGACAATCCTTTCACTTCAGATTCATAAACCTTCAAGTTGTTATACAGATCATCCAATGTCATAGTATCAAAATCTTCCTTGTGCCTCCAAACCACTGTATGAGTGTTCCATTCAGAAGATAGACTTCTCAGAAACTTTAGATTAACATCTTCTTGAGATGGTTCAATCTTCAAAAGAGCCATCTGACTGGTTAACTTATGAAGTCGATCATAGGTTCCCTCAATGTTCTCAGAACCCAAAGCAGAAAAAGTCTCAAACTGGTGCTTCAGTAGATTCTTTCTTGATTTCTTGGTAGCCTCATTCCCACCAAATCGAAGTTCAATTGCTTCCCACAACTCCTTAGCAGACTCAAGATGATTAAAACTCAATTGATAATCATTAGGTATTCCCATCATGAGAATACTGTGAGCCTTAACCTCCAATTTTCTCTGTGCTTTCTCCTCACTTGTCTTGAGAGTCAAGACTGATCCAGTAGCAGTCTTGGTTTGCACCTTGTCGCCTTCAAGAACAACATCCCAAAGTGAGTAATCAACCATTCGCATGTATTGTTGAATCCTCATCTTCCATATCTCATACTCTCCAGTCTTGAGCATGGGAACTCTTGATGCAGTAATCATGTGTGTTGAATCGGAATCCATTGCTTACTTTGATGATTAGCAGATCTTGTATTCAGAAATTCTTCTTGGTACCAGTTTCTAGATCACAAGCTTTGATACCACTTGTTGATCCCAGTTGAGCTTCACGATCTTATTAATTACTTTAGATAAATCTAAGGTAATTGGTATAGAAACTGATCTTAGGTTGTATATCAAATATTATGCGGAAACTAATACTTGATCTTAAGAAGAATAAATTCTCAAACAACACTTCAATATATTAATACGATTGCTCTGAATAGCAATAGGGTTACAAGAAACCTTGAAGTGTAAAACAATACGTATGCTAAGATAATCGATCTCTAACTCTAACCCTAGAACCTCCTTTTATAGCATAAGGAGTCCTAGTCGGTTTACAAGACTTCCTATACAAGAAAAATATTCATACGTATCTTTTCTATACTTATCCTTAACATACTATACATATCCTATAGACAGCAGAGTAAATCTTCTAGCAGCAGAGTCTTCGTGAGCTAGCAGCAGAGTTACACTATGCCTATTGTCCAAACAGCAGAGTTATCAAAACAGCAGAGTTAATACACTAATCAGCAGAGTTATGTTTCTCGAATCAGCAGCATTTTAGACCCAACAATCTTACTCCATTCGTACCACTCTTCGTGTCTCTTCACCACCTTTTGGTGTTGTAAGTATGCTCAACTTCATTCTTCTTTCTTTCGTTATTTTTTTTTTGTAACATACATGCATGATAATATATACGAACTAGTTAACATGAAGAGAAACCAAATCCCACGCATGAACAATGTATATATACTCGATAACCTGAAAAGGGACAAGGCAAAACATCATAAACTTAGTGAACTTTGGATACGAGAACGATTTTATAGTTGAACATCAAATGTGTATTTTCCATACAACTCGTACAGTGTCAAAAAGAGAGCGTATATATCGACCCATTCGAAACCCTGTTACTTCAAAATAGTCAAACACGACATCAAAGAAAAATGTTATATTCGAAGTCAAATAAAATTCCATGCATACATTTAATGTCGAAAGAGAAATATATAGACAAACCAATCGAACCCTTTTATGTATGAACGAAACACCACTCGTAACACAAGGAGCCTTTGGCTCAACTGGTTTTGGTCATCCACTTCTTCACAGTAGTCCCATGTTCGAACCTAAGTGGTGACATTGAGAACTATATATATATATATTCTTTTTTTTTTTAACTACATTGTCCTTCCATTTTATTACAAAGCATGCGCATATTTTTACTACAAACCAAACGCAGCCCTTCATGGGCCTTAGGCCCATTAATCTCTCTTATATTTTTTGAAATGATCAGATCATGTGAAGTAGTATAATGCTTAAAAACATGATTGAACACAAGGATAAAATGAAACTTTCATTTGATTACTTTGGACTAAAAATGCAAATTTCGCGAGACTAAGGGTCAAAAGTGTAAATTCTGGAAATAGGGTGTTCGAAAATTGAAAAATAGAAAATTTGAATAAAACTAAGGACAAAAACTGTCATTTTCAAAAAGTTTGGGTCAAAAGTGTAAATTTGATATTTTGGACTAAAATTGTGAATATTTTTAATATTGGGTTAAAAGTGAAATTTTATATAAGTTGAGGGTGAGAATTGCGAACTTTATTATTTATTCAAAAACTTATATTTTTTTTTTCAAAACTAAATTATATCAAAGTTTCTTTATTATAAATACAACAAAGTTGTCACACATTTATATAACGACTAATAATAAGCATACAACTAAACACTAGTCGATAACATTTTTGTAAAATAACGACAATAACTATAATAAGTTATTTTAGAGCTTTAAACATTTAAAAATACACAAATCCGACACTATCACACTCGAAGATTTCCACACTTGTCATTTCACTCATTGAAACCGAAAAGCCTATAATAATCTAAACAAATCACATTAATTGAGGTCGCAAGTCAGGAGCTATTCATTATTCTTCATTTGAGCACTAATCAAAATCTACACTACTAAGGTGAGTCATAGCCCCTCTTTTACTTATTTTGAACTATTTTGGGGGAGATACATGCTCGTTTTACTTACATATTTTACTCGTTTACCTGAAACATTTTACTCGGTTCATGAAACACTCTATTTGTTTATTGAAATATATTACTTGCTTTACTTATACACATGCTTAACTATTTTCATTTACTTTCACAAGTACTCTAAACTTTTATGGATTACCGTGAGTCATAGCCCCTCTTTTACTTATTTTGAACTATTTTGGGGGAGATACATGCTCGTTTTACTTACATATTTTACTCGTTTACCTGAAACATTTTACTCGGTTCATGAAACACTCTATTTGTTTATTGAAATATATTACTTGCTTTACTTATACACATGCTTAACTATTTTCATTTACTTTCACAAGTACTCTAAACTTTTATGGATTACTGTGAGTTCATAGCCCCACTTTAACTCGTTTAACTGTTTTATAAACTCCTTGGGGGAGATACATGCTACTACTTTTTATGATCACAATTGCTTGAAAACTATATGTTTATCTAAATGTGTTAGTGCCTAAGTACAACTATTATTATATCGATTACTGTCGATACTATCAATTACTGTTGATACTATTATTATATCGATTACTGTCGATACTATCAATTACTGTTGATGCTACTATTATATCGATTTCTGTCGATACTACCAATTACTGTTGGTACTCTATTAACATTTTGGTTTCATGAGCTTAGTGCAATAATAACCACTTTCGATTTATGGGTGTAACAACGGAACCCACTGTCTCTTAAACTTGAAATATTGTGATCAACTATTTTACTACTAAACCTATGAATTCACTCAACCTTTGTGTTGACTTTTTAGCATGTTCTATCTCAGGTAATTAAAGGGCATATGGCACGGAGTTGGCGTTGGGCCCCTTGATGGTGTTAAATGAAGTTATCATTCTTCACAAACTTTTTTTTATATCTTTTATGGAACACCAAATTATTCGAAACTATGTTTTGTACTCTGAAATATTAAAGTTTTTCTATGAATGATAATGCCTTTCAAAACGTCTCTTGAGTCGTTTTCTATACTTATGATTGTGATCAATGAAGTAATACCCCATTTAGTCTTCCGCTGCTACACAAAAATTTACGGGGTGTTACAGATTGGCATCAGAGCCTAGGTTATAGAGAACCAAGTGATTTTCAAAACACTGGACTATAACCACGATTTCTAAAAGGACCATTTTAAACCTTACCACCTTACGCCCTCCGTGCCAACACTTTACTAACACTTGCATTGAGATTTGCTTGGCAGATTATGCATCACTCATAAACATTTGCATTGAGATTTGCTTGGCAGATTATGCATAACTAATGAACATTATTAATGTTATAACTATTAGACATCATAACTAATATTAAATGACTCATACTTGTTATTATTGGGATATTACAATATCATGTCTTCTAGTTCATTCTATTCTACCGAAACTATTTCCCGTGCTACTCGCACTTCCTCAGTTATCCAAATCATACCAAACTCAGATGATCCCTATGTACAAGTGTCTCAGTCCTACCATGCCCAAAACCCTGACACCATTGAACCTATACCCACATTACCCGCCTTACCGACGTCACCCATTTCTCAGACTCGACCTATCACTTACCGACGCCAAACACTCGGATTCTTGCCCTCACCGTCATTACCGCTCCGGAGATCCCACAACGTATTTGAGCATACTTCCACCACACCCAGATCAGTATCGCTACCCTCACCACCGTCAGAGAGAGTCGTCATGCCCCGGAGTAGCAGGATGTTGGAGGATGTGCCCAGTACTTTCGAGGTTGGTCAGAGTTCGAGGGGAACTCAGACGGAGACAGAGAATGACATGGTGTGGAAGGATGTACCATGTATGGACAGTCACACTACCACTATGGAAAGCCCAGACTACGTGCCTCCCTTATCATCGTTCGAGTCTACAGACACTCCATATCCAGAGGCACTACCAGAGAGTACAGAGACAAATGTTGTTACTCAGATTCAGACCCAGTTGGATTCACTAGCTAGTGTAGTAGAGCTTCACTCCGATTACCTTGATGAGTTACCACATGGTTGTTTTGATTCATACGACCGAGATATCAGTGTATTATTCAGGAGGATGTCTATCAGAGGACAGGAAATCTCCGATGTGAGTTTCAGAGTTGATGCCATTGAGCATACACAGACTGTAGCCCAGGAGGCAGCCCAGGGGTTACAGGGTAGAGGAGAGGATGTTGAGAGAACCCTACGGATAGCCAGAGATTCGGAAAGGACCCAGAGTCAGAGGATTACTGCCTTAGAGGCCATGTTGGCTGCCCAGTTAAGTGTAAACCAGGAATTCCAGAGACGCTTCACAGATATGGAGAGACAGAGACCAGGGGGTAGAGACCTTAACTGAGACAGTTTGAAAGCTCCAGAGCAGATTAGGAGACGCGCCAGACCACTTATATATTATCTAGGTATCACTTGTAGCATGGACATCTTAACTTGCCACTTATGGCATTAATAAAAGATCTTGTATTAGGTTGTTTTGTAAACAATTGAACAAGTTATTAAAACAATATTGTTGGTTACGATCGCTATTTAATGATATTTATGATTGCTTGGTTGTGGTTGTGCTGCAGACATGTCGTGATGTATTTATGATACTTGCTGTATTACGATATTTATTGATGAGATGCGGGGATGATCACTTTATGTGTTTGCATAATAGTGGTATTTTATCGTGATCCTTCAGCTTGAATTGTTACATTGTGGTAGTTTTGTTATGATGTTTATACAATTACCTTGTTAATTGATTATACTCTAACATGACTCAATCACTATATAAATTCTAAACTTGTGTTTCTTGTGGCATTAATAGAACATGTCTACTCGTAGAAAGACATCAGCTACAGCAGCAGGACCAACCATGACACCGGCTGGAATCCGCAAACTAATCACTGAAATTGTAAACGCTGCATTGGAAGCTCAAGCAGTAGCGGTGGCTCGCTCTAGCAGCACCACGAGACCAACTGGGGAAAGCGAGGCAACTGTGACTCGCAAATGCACTTATAAGGATTTTATGAGCTGCAAACCCTCAAATTTCAGAGGTACTGAGGGTGTGACTGAGTTAGCCCGTTGGTTCGAGCGTTCGGAAACAGTTTTCACGAGAAGCGGTTGCACCGATGACTGTAAAGTCTCATTTGCTACTGGTACTCTTATGGATGATGCTCTGTCTTGGTGGAACTCTACTGCCCAGAATATGGGTATCGAGAATGTAAGATACTGCAAAAATCCACTGTAATAAACCTCGTTGATTAATAATAATCTGGTATTACTGTTTAATAAATCCCATTTTTTACGGAAAAATTTAAACTTTTCTTATTCCAACAATATCACGTCGTCACAAAAATCACCAAATAACGACACTAGTTCTCAACGCGTATTACAAGACATATTTATTTCACGAGGACTGATATTTCACAAATTCCCATTCTCCCTAAATTCAAGATTTCACTAATTACGACGAATACAAAAATCACATTTTTGCAAATTACGACTTACCTTAATTCAATACACTAATCACATTCAAATTACACTAATTTCTTTTTCACAACACAACCCAACCGGACCCTTAATTCGTCCAGCCCATCACCACATCACGCCCCACGAACACCAGGCCCAAACTTGAGCCACCCTTTTCCTTGTTAATCATGCACACTCGACCAGCTACACCCCATCCAAAACAAGACTCGTTCTCATCATTCTCAAACATGACACGCCCATGTTTTTGCACCATGACAATCACCACCCACCAAGCCATATTTGTGCCAAATCCCAGCCCCATATGTCGAGTATTCCTATAGTATCCAAGGCCATTTCATACGACCCATTTTTCTCCATGCGTATGAACAAATATTCCAAAACTCAACTAAACTTCACCCCGATTGTTCTCACGACCCTCTAATGACATTTTTGACAATATGTAACGTATAGAACAAGGTTAGGACAGCAGGAAAGGTTTATGGTTCGCTAGTCCATTTTTGGCACTCGCTAGAAAAGAAAACATGCGTATAGATGTAATACCAACTAATATAAGATTTTCCCACGTTTTCATATCTATCCAAAATCTCATGTTGTCAGTAAAACAACTTAGGTGTCCTCTCCTCTACAGTAAAGATCAATGATTGAGTTTGAGGGTAAAATAGTCAACAAACGTGTGTAATCTCCCTATATATCATATCCCTTTCTAGCCACTTTGCCCTGCTCACTCTTCACTTATTTCACTCTCACTAAACACCCTAACAACCCAGAAACATCTGCCTCTCTTTGGGAAAGCAACTCGAATAAGAAAGGGAATACGTAAAACATATTTAAGCTCGCGAAACCTACTGTCTTCATTCTTGCGCTTCATACGAGCACCAGTATATCTTCACCACCTTTCTAAGGTGTAGTAAGTATCCTATAACCTTCCTCGTTTCATATCTCACGTACACACTCCATCCATGCATCATATAGTTTACATTCGAACGTATATCTTGTGTCTATATATTTCATACGTGCATATCAGTTGGTGTAACCCGCCAGCATGTGTCGAATCACCATTATGAAGGGTTTAGAGATCACTTTACAATATCACTCTCTGTTGAATCTAACACACCTGCTAGATCTTTGAGCCTATGTGGATCGGTAGGATGCCTATGTAATCACAAGCACACTACAAGAGAATCTCTGAGCACGAACAAGAAAAGAACTAATGCTATGATCCTCTATGTATCGTATAATGAACTAAAAGATAATTTTATTGAAGATGGTTAAGACCAAAAGATGTATCAAACTCATAGACGGGGTGTTTCTTTTATAATGATAAGAAACCCTAACCCTAACCCGTCATACAAGAAAACGTGTAAAGAGATAAACATGATCTCTGCTAAAAATAACTCTAACAAACATACTAAACATACGGATAACTAACAATAATATCCGCAGCAACAAACACTATCAGCAGAAACAAGATAGAACTATCAGCAGCAATGAGCTTCGGCAGGAACCATAGCTATCGGCAGGAACCAGCTTTCACTATCGGCAGCAACAAGAAATATCTTATTTCTGAAATTCCTAACAATCCTCCCCTAATCTTGAGGAAATAGCTTATTTCCGACAAGATTCCCTAAGCGTTCACTCTACTCTGAAAGTACTTTGAAGTTCATAGGGAGAGGATTAATCCAGCAGCAGCATCAGTAAGTAACCAGCAGCAACACTTGAAACTTCCAGCAGCAACTTCGATAGTTCAGCAGCAATAGGAAATAATCCTCAAAAGAAGATCTAAGCTAGTCACCATGGCATTCTGGATCTTGACTGCTACTATGACAATATGTACATCAAATCACTTTAAGTTTCATACTATTCTCATCACATCCAGGTGTGTTAACTCCTGTGAGAGGTGAATCATTGAAAATTAATGGATTTGATGTCTCTTTACCAATAGCCATCACTACTGGAGTAGCCAATGTTTTGGTGTATAAGACCATGGTACATTGATAACCATCTGATTTTCTATAAACCAGCAACTATAAACGGATTTGAGTTGTCTTTACCTGTAGCCGTTTGCTCAGGACTAGCCAATTCTTGGTTTCAACTGAACCTTGGTGAATTGAAGACCAAATATGGATACCAAATGTCTTTACCACAAACCATACTTTTGTGGACTAGCCAATTCTTTGGATCCCATACAGGGTTACATCCATGGTGAATTGAGAACCATTTCAACTCTCAGGAATGAACCATGGGTGAGTTGAAGTACCCTATAGCTTTGAGCAAGCTATTACAGCTATCAACGGATTTGATTATCACACCAGAGCCGTACCCTCATGGTGAGTCAACTCTTTCTTGTCTGTGAGACATGGTGAGTTGAATACCATTTGTTATGTAGGTGTAAACACCAACACTGTACCTGCAAGGTGTTGCTCAAAACTAACTTATTAGCACACAAAATATAAAATATATATATATATATATATATATATATATATATATATATATATATATATATATATATATATTTTGAACTAAAAGAAATCAAAAACAAACCAAAAGAAACAGAAAGAAAATAAGAAAAGAAAGAAAGATATACAACAACAAGAAGCCTCCCCTTAGGCTTAAACCTCCCCTTAATCTCAGCACCTAAGGATTGAGCATGCCAATATGAACCACCAGATAGTTGAATCTCGGACCATCAAATGCTTTAGTCAACAGGTCAGCCACATTCTCATCAGAGTCGATCTTAAGCACCTGAATGAGATGCTTCTCATAAGCATCCCTTATGAAATGATGCCTAATCTCTATGTGCTTTGTTCTTTGATGAAACACTGGATTTTTAACAATACAGATGGTACTTTGGTTGTCAATGAAAATTTTAGTGTTCATGAAGTTGAACCCATAGTCTAACAATTGATTTTGCAACCAAAGGACCTGTCCACAGCAACTAGCAGCAGCAACATACTCTGCCTCAGTAGAGGATGTAGCTACAATAGTCTGCTTCTTGCATTGCCAAGAAACCAACCTTCGTCCCAAAAACTGGCAACCTCCAGTAGTAGATTTTCTATCAAAGTTTGCTCCAGCATAGTCACTATCACTATAAGCTTCCAGCACAAAAGAAGAATCCTTTGGGTACCAAAGTCCCAGCTTAGGTTGTCCTTTTAAATACTTGAAGATTCTCTTAACAGCATTTAAATGGGAAGTCAAAGGTGTAACCTGATGTCTAGCACAAGCACAGACTGCAAACATGATATCAGGCCTTGAAGCTGTCAAATACATCAAAAAACCTATCATAGACCTGTATAAGTGAACATTTACAGCATCATCAGGTTCACTATTGGATTTAGGCTTTGGAGCTTCAAAAGGTGTTGTAGCAGTCCTCACACTGTCCAAGTCAAACTTCTTAAGTATGTCACGAACATACTTTTCTTGGTTAATGAAGATACCATCTGGTCTCTGTTGAACCTGTAAGCCCAAGAAGAATGTCATCTGCCCCATAGCACTCATTTCAAATTCACTTTTCATTAATTCCTCAAAATCCTTACACCAGGCTTCATTAGTGGAACCAAAAATAATATCATCTACATACACTTGTACCAAGATGATATCTTTAAAATTCTTCCTAATGAAAAGTGTTTTATCTATTGTTCCTCTTCTGTAACCATGTTTAAGTAGAAAGGCAGACAACCTGGCATAACATGCTCTTGGTGCTTGATGAAGTCCATAGAGTGCTTTCACCACTTTATAAACCAAATCAGGATGTTGTGGATCCACAAATCCCTGTGGTTGAGTAACATACACTTCCTCTTCAATACTTCCATACAGAAAATCACTCTTCACATCCATCTGATAAACCACAAACCCCATAAATGAAGCAAAAGCCAAAAACAGTCGAATAGCTTCAACTCTTGCTACTGGTGTAAACACCTCATCATAGTCGATACCCTCTTCTTGTCTATGTCCCTGAGCTACCAATCTAGCTTTATTTCGAACCACAATTCCCCTAGCATCTCGTTTATTCTTGAGAATCCATTTAGTTCCAATTGCATGTTTTCCTTCAGGCAATGGTACTAATACCCATACTTTCTGATTCTTGAACTGCTGCATTTCCTCTTGCATAGCCTCAACCCAATCAGAATTATCAAGGGCTTGAGCTACACTACTTGGTTCAACTTGAGATAGAAAGCAAGCATAGAGACAATGAAGATAGTCAGTGTGATTGCTCCTTAACTGTTCCTGAATGTAACTGAGAAAAGCAGATTCTCCAAACTTGGATTGATTTAACCTTCTTCTTGTTTGAACAGGAGTATTGAGATCACCAAGAATCAAATATTGAGGATGTACAGAGTTAATCCTCTTGGTAGCAACAGGATCTACCTCATAGGTTGTGGCTTGATTAGTAATAGAGGGATTTGCTTCACCTTCATAAGAAGAGTGAGTGAAAATTCCAGATCTTGACTGATGATGAGGATCATTCAGCTTAGCTGCTGAAGAGAGTGAATTTCCAAGATCAGATGGACTTGGGAATCTAGTTGGAGGCTCACTGAATCCCAACAAATCAGCAGATGGAGTAGACAAAGAAGCAGCAGGATTGGTGACATCGGCAGGAACAGCAGATGCATCAGCAGTAACAGGTGTACTACCAGCAGAATTGACGTCAGCAGGAACAGGAATCCCACCAGCAGAAGCCATTTCTCTTCTGACTTCAGCTTCAGCATTTCTCAATAGCTCCACTGTTTCTTGTGAAAACCCAGAACCAAACTTTTCAGCAGCTCTCTTGGCTTGATATTCTTGTCTTTGAAGCCTAGCAAGGTCTTCTGCAAAACTTGAATTATCTTCAGTCTTATCAGAAGAATCTTTGAGTTCTGTACCTGAAAAGTGGTTAGAGGGAAAAGAAGGAACAACTATGGGTTGTTCATCACACTCTAAATCAGACTCATCATCTGAGGTACCTGCATTGTTAGATGGATAAACATGTGTACCTACAGATTGATTAGCTTTATATCTAGAATAACCTAATGAATCAGTCAGATAATCCAGATCAAAATACCAGTCATGACCTGCACCCTGTATATTAGGTTTGTCTTATAGAAACCTTAAATTGAGTGTTTCTTCTACCCTCTTAGCAGACAAGTTATAAACCCTATAGGCCTTACTATGAGCAGAATATCCAACAATGAACCCCTCATCTGCCTTCTCTTCAAATTTACCTAGGTGATCACTAGTATTCAAGATAGTTACATGACATCCAAAAGGCTTAAGGTAACTAATGTTGGGAACCTTTCCAGAAAAGAGCTCATAAGGAGTTTTGTTGTGGGGATTAGTAATAGATACCCTATTCAGTACATAGCAAGCAGTGCTTACTGCTTCAGTCCAAAACATGGTAGGCAACTTAGAGTCAGCTAGCATAGATCTAGCTGCTTCTATAAGGGTCCTATTTTTCCTTTCTACAACCCCATTTTGTTGTGGGGTTCTGGCACTGCTATAATCTCTTTTAATCCCCTTATTCCCACAAAATTCAATTAAATTAGAGTTCTTAAACTCAGTTCCATTATCACACCTTATAGCCTTAACCTTTCTATTTAGCTGATTTTCAATTAAGGTAATAAAATCCCTAAGCACAGAATAGGTTTCATTTTTAGTACCTAAAAAGAAAGTCCAAGAAAACCTGCTAAACTCATCAGTAATCACCAGACAAAAATACTTATGGTCTCTACTTCTGATAGAAGTTGGACCAAAAAGATCCATATGAAGCAGTTGCAGAGGCTCAGAGATGGTGCTCACAGCAGTAATGGCCTTGTATGATGCCCTGTGTTGCTTTCCGTTATTGCAGGTAACACAATTGTGTTCATTTGTGAAGGTCTTGAAAGGGAGTCCTTGCACTAAGCCATTCTTTGCCAGCTTGTTGATAGTCTTGAAGTTTACATGTGCCATTCTTCTGTGCCATTTGTTTGCTTCATCCACAGAAGCTTTTGCCACCATACAAGCAAGTTTACCCTCAGGCTTAACATCATTCAGATTGAAACAATACAGGTTGTGAGTCCTTGGAACTTTGAGCACTATCTCACTATCATCAGGCATCTTGAAGTCCTTGGAGAGCACAAGACAGTCAGTCTCAGTGAAGAGAACTCCATTCTTCTTATCACATATTTGTGAAACAGAGAACAAATTGAAGTTTTTGAGTTCCTTCACATAGAGAACATTCTCAAAGTCCAATTTAGGAGTCTTAATGGTTCCTTTCCCTGTAATCTTTCCATCACCTCCTCCAAATGTCACAGTTCCTCCATAAAAGGGCACAAAGTTATGCAACCTTTCCAAATTTCCTGTCATACTCCTTGAACAACCACTGTCAACAATACCTACATCTTTACTCTTAAAAGGAATGTCCTACAGAACAAAAATACATACAACAATGTTAGATACATGGGAGGCCCAAGTCATTACAGACTTGGGTCTGCCTTGTGGGTCAATAAAAATTAAACCATGGAGATTGATGAGATCCACCATTGTTCTTGGACCCCATTCTCATATATTTGTTATTGTTTCTCCAAGAACAACCTGCTGAGGACTTAACAGCAGTTCCCCATCTTTCCCCACCCATGTGTAAGGTGTCAAAATAAACAGGCCACATATCATTTTGAAAGTAAGTGCTGGTAGGTCTGTAGTAAGGTCTAGTAACATTGCTTCTCCAACCAGCAGGAATGGACTTGCCAGCAGCAACCGGCTTACCAGCAGGAACTGGCTTGCCAGCAGCAACAGGCTTACCAGCTGGAATTGACTTGTTAGCAGCAACAGAAGCTCTACAAGAGTTTATTCTTGCTGCTTGTGGAATATATGGGGGTATTTCATTGACATTGTTCCACACAGACCTATTTTGACAAGCATTTTTACCCATCTGTTTTTCATAATAGTCACAATCTTTAATAAGATGATCATAACTACGACACACAAAGCAAGATTTCTTTCTAGGGGACTTTTTCTTAACACTATCTTTCTTATTGCAATCAGAAGAATTCAAACCAACACATGAATCAAAATTATCCTTAACCAAATTAGAATCACAACCAAAACTGTTTGAAACAAAACCAAAACAAGAAACATTATTGTTTTTAACATTATCAAAAGAAACATCTTCAGCTCTTTGGGATTCATCAGAAGCCACTTTTGAAGACACATCTTCTGATTTTATTGATGCCGACTTCTCACTTGATCCACATGTGGCATAGTCATCAGTCTTGATTTCTTCAGATTTGTCACTGTTAGAACAAGAGACAAATTCATTAGAGTCACAATCAAGATCAGGCAAGTTCTTTGCCTTTTTGCCATAAGTCATTTGTGAATCATCAAAGTCAAGGTCAAGGGCTGAGTGGATAGGGACAGGCTTAAAAACACCTCTTATAGGTGGAGGAACTGCATTCATCCCTCCTTCCTTAACAAACTTAACAGGCACTTGATAATCAACTTCCTTAGGAGTAGGGTTAAATATTCTAGGGTTATATTCTCCAACATCATATCCCAACCCTTTCTTACGCCAACCAGACTGATTACCATAGTTAACAAGATATTTTTCTGATTGTTGCCATGAATTTATCCTAGCCACTTCACTATCCAGTTTAGCCTTTAAATCCTGATTTTCTAATTTCAACTTAGCATATTCTCTTTCAGAATGTTTTAGACAGTTATTGGAGTTCTCTAAGTCTCTTTCTAAAACCCTTATCTTTTGTTCATATGCTAGCTGATTAGCTTCATGCCAAGCCTTTTGTTTTTCCACAGTTTTAAGTGCCTTTTTATAAGCTTGAATTTCTACAAACAATTTATTATATTCAGGCTCCATTTCATCAAATTCCCTTTTTAACTCAGTGTATTTATTTTCACTATCCTTTTGCAATTTAGTATATTTAATTTTACAATCAAAAGGACACTTGAGTACCTGAGTTGGATAGCCCATCATTCCAAATTCTCCAGCCACATGTGTCTCAGCTCCATTTCCAGCAATCATCCCATAAATCCGTGAAGCTCCAGTCACCTCATGTTGTTCCCAATCCAGCATTGAATCCACAGACACTAGGGCTTTATCTTCCTCTGGCTCTAATTCTTTCATTCTGAATGCCGAATACCTTGATCTATCATCAACTTTCTTGTCTTGGCATTCTCTGGCAAAGTGACCTATCTGACCACATTTGAAGCACTTCACCTTCCTTCTGTCAAACCTTGCACCTTCCCTTCCATTGAGATTGAGCTTCCTCCCAGACTGCTGCTCAAACCTGTTAACCTTTAATGACAGCATAGCCAGCTGCCACTTGATGTCCATCTCCTCCAGATCAAATTGATCAATTTGATCAAAGTCATCATACATAAATTGCTGTTGTGGAGTACTTTCAGCAACAAATGAATGAAGAATTTCCTCAACAACATTGTCATTTCTTGATTGGGATCTAGGTGTTGCAGGAGAATAGGAAACAGATGAAGATGAGGGGTTTGAGCTATCACCATGAGAGACCTTGTTAGTACTGGAAGCACTAACAAATGCAGTATGTGTAGGTGTATGAGATGAATAAGTAGAAACCCCTTTGATGTCAATCTCTAGGGTCTTCAGCTTGTTGTACAGATCATCAAAGCTTAGGTAGTCCAATCCTCCTTTGGCTTTAAGAGTTATGGAAACTTGAGACCAGGATGAAGGTAAAGCCCTCAGAAACTTTGTGTTGCAGTCTTCATTGTCTGGTCGAGCCTGCAACTGATTAAGTTGGCTGAGGATCTTGTGAAATCGATCATACCCTTTGTGAATACCTTCTTCCTCAGAGATCTTAAACTCCTGAAATTCCTGCTTAAGCATTGATTTCCTCATCTTTTTGGACTCCTCATTCCCACCGAATCTAGCTTTTACAGCAAGCCAGATTTCTCTAGCATCATCCAGGTGACAAAAATCACCCATGTGATCCTCTGGGAGAGCCTGAAGCAAGAGAGTTCTTGCTTTAGTTTCCCTTTGCACAGCCAGCTGCTCCTCAGCTGATGTAGGAGCGAGAATAATGATACCCCCATTCTTATCTCTTCCAATTCTCTTCTTGCTATTCCCAGTGAGGATAACATTCCAAAGATGGTGATCACTGTTGGAGATCCAGTACTCCATCTTCATAGCCCAAACTTCATACTCTTCCTTCTTAAGATATGGGAACTTAGCATTACTGTTGGACACAGTGGTTGTAACAATTTGTTGTTGAACTTTTTGTGGGTTCAGGTTCTTCATTGTTAATGGCAGCGAATTCAGGGTTTTCATCACCCATTGTGAAAGGGTTTAGAGAGATTGTTTTGATAACTTTTGCTTCTTGATCAGAGATCCTCACGAGGCTCTGATACCACTTGTTGAATCTAACACACCTGCTAGATCTTTGAGCCTATGTGGATCGGTAGGATGCCTATGTAATCACAAGCACACTACAAGAGAATCTCTGAGCACGAACAAGAAAAGAAAAGAACTAATGCTATGATCCTCTATGGATCGTATAATGAACTAAAAGATAATTTTATTGAAGATGGTTAAGACCAAAAGATGTATCAAACTCATAGACGGGGTGTTTCTTTTATAATGATAAGAAACCCTAACCCTAACCCGTCATACAAGAAAATGTGTAAAGAGATAAACATGATCTCTGCTAAAAATAACTCTAACAAACATACTAAACATACGGATAACTAACAATAATATCCGCAGCAACAAACACTATCAGCAGAAACAAGATAGAACTATCAGCAGCAATGAGCTTCGGCAGGAACCATAGCTATCGGCAGGAACCAGCTTTCACTATCGGCAGCAACAAGAAATATCTTATTTCCGAAATTTACAACACTCTCACGCTTAAAAGGCCATGCACACCCCACTCAAACGTATGAAGTTCCATTTAATTATTAACGCACGTATATTACACCTATTATATACGTATTTGATATTGATGCATGACATGACAAGTTTAAAAACATTAACAACCTCATAACAAGTCGAGTACAAACCCAGTTAAGACAAAACGAACCAAGAACCACTCATTAGTCAAACCGGGTACATGTGTAAAATGGATTCTAAGTGTTTTTCAAACTTATGAACTGTCCCGAACAGCCTATAAACCAAGCAGTCAACTTCGTATTCGTACATGTAACACATAGATGTTTGTGCATAAAATGATTGACGACCCAGCGGGCTGTAACTTTCATATTTGGTGACTTTAACCATAAGCTCTCAACAACTCTTAAAAAGCCATGGTTCTTAAGCTACTCGACTGGTATATAATGACTTAGAAAATATATAACATTTTTCAGATCTAAACTATGCGACCAGGCCACAAACCATAAATATATTTTTGGATTTTTAAACATAACACTTAAGTATCTTTGCACATATCAAAAGAATACTTAGCTAACTACATGTTTCGTGCTTTAACATCGATCTCATAAACACTTAAACACGCTCAAATAAAACCATTTCGTTGGTCACCTGCCATATACAACTAGAACTTGATTTTTAGAAAAGTTATAAAATTCGGTATTGGACTAAACAAAAGCCCATTAAGAGCTGGAGTTAGGAACACCCACTGGGCCCATGTGAAATATTTTTAGACTCACTAATTAAGCCCAAGTCCAGGCCCGAAACAGTTTTCATACCCTCGCCTCTAAATTTCTTAACGGGCCTTAAGTTGATTCGTTAATTGGCCCATTAGCACAAAAATAAGCTCTTGTCCGGAGTAAGCAATTAAAATAAGTTATAATGAATTTAATAAAAGTATAGAAATTTTCAGAATATTTTCCCGTCATTTTTATGCAAAAGGACTAAGCATGTAACGCGTTTTCACGTTAAAGGACTAAAACTGCCAATCCGAGAAACATGTGGACTGAAGTTGTGAAAACAGAACATAGAGGGTGTAAATTGACATATTATTGAATTCCAAGCCTTATTGATACCTTTGGACAATTTTTTTGGACTATTGATGGACTTTGGACTTAACGAAGGACTAACATTGTAACGCAATCACAGTTAGAGTATAAAGGTGTGAAAACTGAAAAAGGACAAGGACCAACTATTTTCACTTGACATTCTTATTTCATTTTCTCTTTTTCACCCCATTATTTCATATGCACTTTTATACATTTTAGTTATGCATTATTTAATATTCGATATTTATTATAACTAGGAATTTAGCGATTTCACTTTGCATATCATTTCATCATATTTTGAGGAGATAATATTTGAGTCAATTGACATAAGAATCAAGATAATATTATATATATTTTTATAGCTTGAGGCATTTTAAGCATATCACACTCATATCATTAAATCGTTATACGATTTCTCACTTTCACACTCACTGTTAGTAGTAAGTCAGAATCTTAGACTTCCCTCATATTCAGGTCTCGTATTGAAGACGTTTCCGTGATCGTTTCCATAAGTCTTACTTGATCTTATAATTTCATCTTGTCAGATACACTCCAGGTGAGTCGTGGCCCCTACTCTTTTAATACTTGTTTTTAATAACTCTTTTGGGGAGATACATGCTTCAATTGTTTTAAGTTTACTTTTATACTTTGAAACTCTCATGATTTACTCAAAATCATCAACTATGCTTTACATGTTTTGAATCACCCTTTGGAAGTGATATATGCTCGTTATACTTGCAAATTGCTTGCTTAGCTGAAACACTGTGTTTGAAAGATAACATTTCAACTACTCGTTGTAACATGATATTGAGACTCATTATATGCATTCATATAGCAATTGAATGTACAGTTAACTTTACTATGACATTTCTACATTTCACTAGAAATAATTGCCAAGACTAAAATACGCATATTCTATGAACCCCTGAAAACTATATTGCCTAAGTTTACTTTATTGCCATAAAGTCCCTCGATCATGAGCCATTAATCACTGCGGTGAGCGCGAATATAGTGAACAGCTTCGAAACCTGTTAGAGGCTGACGACCTGTCCCACTAAATACTTTGACGAAATGCCTTATGGTTAGTCGTATTTAGTCGCGACCCACTATATTTGAGAAAAATAGGAATTGGCAAATCACCTATTACATGAGGGCTAAACACCCATCAGTAACCTGATGTGGACTCCGCCGTTTTACGGTACTCTGTTAACGTTTTGCGTGTCATGAGGCTTAGGGCAATATAACTCTATGAATATATGAATGTTTCATATATATTAAGATACAGCTGTATTTAGTAAACACCACTCCACACTGATAGATTTCAGACACTATATTATTGTTTTCTCTATGTGTTAGAATTATGGATCCTGTACTTGAAACTTAATTGTTATCATATGTGACATAGTGTGTCTTCTAATAAAGACAGCCCAAATTGCTTGATATATCATTATTTTTAAAAGTTGACTAAACACTTCATTTCGAGCGTATAACAACGTAGCTCATTTTCATTTAAAACTTGAAACTTATGATCATCTGAGTTCATAAATGATTTACTTGTGGATTTTTACCCAACGCAACTTGATATTTACTTCATGAAGTACTAGTATTTATTTCGACTACCACTATACACCTCTTGAATTTATTGAAAGAAGTTATTTTCTATTAAATTCCACGAACTCACCAACCATTGTGTTGACGTTTTAAGCATGTTTATCTCAGGTAATTAACGGAGCAGGACATGGCACGGAGCGGGCATCTTATACTCTGATAAATAAAATGGTGTAAAATCAAATATGTCATTCTTTCCAAATTATCATATCTTTTCATGAGATTTTCAAACCAAATATTTCACCTTTGTACCAAAACTATTATTGTGAATGACATATAACTTTCAAAACGCCTTTTCCAAGCCGTTTTTATGAAATTTTAACTTCGATCCTCACCGTAACACCCTAATTACTTTTCCGCTGCCACATAACAAATTAGGGGGTGTTACATATTGGCATCAGAGCCACAGGTTATAGAGAATCAAATGTTTTAAAACATTGAACTATAACTATATTTTCAAAATAAATGATTTTACACCTTATCATCTTATGCCTTTCGTGTCTGCAGACTGCCGTGCTCAATACATTACCTATTAAGATTGTTTTATACTAATCTTTACATGCTTGATGTTTACTCTTCACACATTACACACCGTATTATTTCACACTCAATGTTACACCTTAAACGTATGAATATTCATAATTACTATTTTCGATTGCTACAGTACCATGTCTTCCAAACTAGACGATATCACCAAGACTATCCCTCCTACTACACATGCGTCACCTACCTACCAAATTGCACCAGATACTGAAGATCCTTATGTACAAATGTCACAACCCCAGCCCGACATAGAACTCACTCAGAAATCACCTCCGTCATCACCTACTCACTCACCTCCACGTCAGAAACTTAGGAGAGCAACCGAATCCTATTCAGATGAAGATTTGATTGGTGGTCAACCAACATTTGAATTTGGACAGAGTTCACACCAAGAAATGACTTGGAAGAAGATCGAGCTAAATTCTCCCTTGCCTAACACCTCAGATTTCTCCATGCCAGATGTCCCAAACAATGTATCCTCACCCAATTCTCCTGACTACAATGTAGACACCCGTGACTCCATATGGACAGCTAAAAGAGTTACACCCATTACGATTCGAATGGTATGATCGTAACATTGACACCCTGTTCAAGAGGACAGATGCTGAGAGACGAGAAGTGTTTGGTTTAGGAGTGAATGTTGGTAACATGAAGGACAATTACGAACAGGAACTTAGAAACTTGGATGCCAGAACCCGCTGTTTGGGTAGAGGCCATACCCAAACACACATTAGGATTGAAGACATTGAAAGAGCATTATGGTTGGCTAGAGACACAGCAAGAACCCAAAGCCAAAAGATTGCAGCCTTGGAAAACATGTTAGCTAATCAGATGAATGCGTGCCAGGAACGTTTCTCAGCCATGGAAGCTGCACAACTGGATCTTGAGGCGGAAGTTAGACGTCTACGTCAGAGACGTAACTGCCCTTAAGTATCGTTGTTGTATTCAATAAACCAAATAGTTTTGGCTAGTATTTCATGTATTTCGCAATAATTCTGTAACTCTCAGAAATTGTAATCGACTTTTAAGCTATGACAGT
Source organism: Artemisia tridentata subsp. tridentata (assembly GCA_021014915.2). Lineage (NCBI taxonomy): Eukaryota > Viridiplantae > Streptophyta > Magnoliopsida > Asterales > Asteraceae > Artemisia > Artemisia tridentata. Next base: position 395,917,486 of record CP139508.1, read on the forward strand.
CTTTTTCCATTATATCTTACTGTTGTAAACAAATTCCTCCCACCAAGCCCTATTATAATGCTATAAGTACAAAGAGCCATGCAAAACCTCACCATTTGTTACTCTCTTAGGTAAACAAATAACTCCACATGAATCAATGAGACATTAATAAAAGACCTTGTGTGGTTGTTTTGCAAAAATCAATCAAACAAGTTATTAGAGTTATGTCGATTTTGATAATTGTATTCAAACTTACTATGATATTATCGGTGATTGTACATCAAATATACCACGACTAAACAATAAACCATAGAATTCCAAGAACAAATTTTCAGAAGAAAACTTGATGAATAAAGAGAAAGTTGTTGAACTTCAGCTTTTGTAAATGAATCCGTTTGTTCCTTAGCAATCCCGTATCAAGAGATGATTATTTTACGATACTACCCAGACATATCGTATTCCTATGATCCTCAGTTGGTGTTAATTTTGTATTGAGACCACATTGTTAGCAATAATATGCAAATACTTTATTATTTGAAATTATTCTAATGATAAAGTGAATACTAAATCAGTGTTTCTTGTTGTAGTCATTGAAGATGGCCAACATGAGCAACACCCATACCCCCTCAGCACTCACCACAACCATGACTCCTAAAACCATCGGGGAATTTGAAAACAATATCGTTACAGTGGTACACGAAGTGACTACAATAGTTCATCCAAGAGACAACGACATAGCCAGAAAAGAAAGAAGAATGGCTATACCTTGTAGACACAACCGTGAAAGTTTCATGGGACGTAGGCCAGTTCGCCTAAAGGATTCAAGAAAGATGACTAAACCTATCCGCACATGTGCCCAAAGAATTAGGCAAGATTTTGCACTTAAGAAAAATAACCAAAAGCGAAAACTCGAGAAGAAAAGAACCTTTATCCTCAACGAATGCGAATTTCACAACGACATTTGTACCCGCAATCACCTACAAGATCGCATCGACTACCATCGCCAACAAAGGTCCAGACAAGAAGTTGGAGAGAACAACATAACAACCCTTACTATTGAGGACAACTACCATGGGAAGCAGCCTCTGTGTTAGAGATGCAAGATGCATCATACCGGATAATGCATTGCAAAATGCGGGAAGTGCCAAAAAATAGGCCACAAGACCAGAGATTGCAAAGCTATGGACGGAAGGGAAAAGCCATCGTCCATAAAATGCCACGGATGTGGTGGAATGGGGCATTACAAGAGTCATTGCCCAAACTACAATGTCACCTGGAAGGCCAAGGTTGATGCAGGAAAATGAAGACTCGTTAAAAGACCCCAATAGTGTCGAGAAATGGCACCTATGATTAAGCAAAAGAATAAATTCCTGCTGTAATAAAAATAAACCCTAGTTTAAGATTTTCTAAGTGGTATTTCCTTATGTACTTTGCCTTAGGTTTGATGGATGTAACCTAAGTGCAACAACTATCGTTCTACCGTATGAATCTCTACCTTGTAATATTTCAGTAATCGTCGTAATCTATGTCTATTTCCATTTCTAATCCACTTTTCCTATTCATAGTTGATATGTAACAATACCTTGATATCACCCTAAGAATTTGACTAAACACCATATCTGATCAAACAGTAGACTAATACCACATTGTAAGGAATCTTTATCTAAAACCTAAGTTTATACCAAGAATATCCAAATATCACTTTAGAAATTCCTGACTTATCCTCGGAATATGAACAAAAACCTCCTAATTCTTTTGAAAATAATTAAATGGTGTCCGACTTTGTGAAGGAACCATTATAATTGAACCATATAAAACTCTTTGAAGAAGCATAAATATCATAATGACTGAACCAAGCATCACATCATTTGGTCCTCAATTATACATAGCCTAGCTACCTATGTATAATTTAGGAAGAATCATGTTATAAATGGAACAGTTATGTTTTCAAGGTCTTTAATAACAATTTTCATTCCAAAGTAAGATTTTGAGATAAAATAAACGATTCATGAACATCACTTTTGGCAAGCCCCAGTAAGATCTACACTTATTACCTATTACTTTATTATAAGAAGTCGAGAAAAGTTCGAATTTAGAAACTATAAGAATTCACAACAATATGTGGCAAACACAAATAACATAAATTTCATTAAAAACCACGAAAGTTAATACATAGCGAGATGATTAACATCGGAAGTGCTAATAATACAATGAACACAATAAAAGGCATAGAATCTTCGATAGGTTGGCCCACCATAGCAACAAAAACCACCACCAACCCAGCGATAGCAAGAGCCACCACAGGATGAATCACCTTGATTATTCTGCGTCGTAAATGCAACAAAATATTAAAAGCCACAACGAGACTAATTCGTAAACATAAAGGTAAATGAGTTTTATTCCACACTTATTAAAGGTTACATAGAAACACAACAAAGACCCATTACAAACAACACTAGCTTAAAAACTATTACCCCCAAAACTTATCCACAACAACGGCTAGGATTGTGAGGGGTACGACAACCAACAAAAACCCGATCAAGTGGTCGGAATCTTTGCCGGGGAAGAGAGCCAAACAAGCGGCGGAAATGACGATGAACATAGTTGCGAAAACAATGGCGAACGGCGGCATTATTTTTTTTGGGAGAGATGGAGTGAAAAAGGTAAAGTGGGGAAAGAAAAAGGGGAAAGTAAATAGGGTATTTATAGGGAAAAACTAGCCGTTATTTTACTATTCACGACCATTAAGTTACAAATCACTACCATTAAAAATCCACTAGTCTCGACCGCTAGAACACTGAACATTAAGTGTTAAATACTTCCTACTCTCGACCGTTAATTCCACTATTCATAGCCTATGAATGCATTAGTTGACCAAACATTCAAATTCATTTCGTCTAGTACGAATAAATCTAGTTGGATCTCGTTTCCTCAATTTTCGAATAGAAATCTCACGACAACATTCTTCCATAAACTCTCATTCCTGAACACCACATTTTTCAACACCTATCACGGACTGAACTTCGGGACGAAGTTCAAAATTGAGGGGTGGATACTGTAAGATACTACAAAAATCCATTGTAATAAACCTCATTGATTAATAATAATCTGGTATTACTGTTTAATAAATCCCATTTTTACGGAAAAATTTAAACTTTTCTTATTCCAACAATATCACGTCGTCACAAAAATCACCAAATAACGACACTAGTTCTCAACGCGTATTACAAGACATATTTATTTCACGAGGACTGATATTTCACAAATTCCCATTCTCCCTAAATTCAAGATTTCACTAATTACGACGAATACAAAAATCACATTTTTGCTAATTACGACTTACCTTAATTCAATACACTAATCACATTCAAATTACACTAATTTCTTTTTCACAACACAAACCCAACCGGACCTTTAATTCGTCCAGCCCATCACCACATCACGCCCCACGAACACCAGGCCCAAACTTGAGCCACCCTTTTCCTTGTTAATCATGCACACTCGACCAGCTACACCCCATCCAAAACACGACTCGTTCTCATCATTCTCAAACACGACACGTCCATGTTTTTGCACCATGACAATCACCACCCACCAAGCCATATTTGTGCCAAATCCCAGCCCCATATGTCGAGTATTCCTATAGTATCCAAGGCCATTTCATACGACCCATTTTTCTCCATGCGTATGAACAAATATTCCAAAACTCAACTAAACTTCACCCCGATTGTTCTCACGACCCTCTAATGACATTTTTGACAATATGTAACGTATAGAACAAGGTTAGGACAGCAGGAAAGGTTTATGGTTCGCTAGTCCATTTTTGGCACTCGCTAGAAAAGAAAACATGCGTATAGATGTAATACCAACTAATATAAGATTTTCCCACGTTTTCATATCTATCCAAAATCTCATGTTGTCAGTAAAACAACTTAGGTGTCCTCTCCTCTACAGTAAAGATCAATGATTGAGTTTGAGGGTAAAATAGTCAACAAACGTATGTAATCTCCCTATATATCATATCCCTTTCTAGCCACTTTGCCCTGCTCACTCTTCACTTATTTCACTCTCACTAAACACCCTAACAACCCAGAAACATCTGCCTCTCTTTGGGAAAGCAACTCGAATAAGAAGGGGAATACGTAAAACATATTTAAGCTCGCCAAACCTACTGTCTTCATTCTTGCGCTTCATACGAGCACCAGTATATCTTCACCACCTTTCTAAGGTGTAGTAAGTATCCTATAACCTTCCTCGTTTCATATCTCACGTACACACTCCATCCATGCATCATATAGTTTACATTCGAACGTATATCTTGTGTCTATATATTTCATACGTGCATATCAGTTGGTGTAACCCACCAGCATGTGTCGAATCACCATTATGAAGGGTTTAGAGATCACTTTACAATATCACTCTCACGCTTAAAAGGCCATGCACACCCCACTCAAACGTATGAAGTTCCATTTAATTATTAACGCACGTATATTACACCTATTATATACGTATTTGATATTGATGCATGACATGACAAGTTTAAAAACATTAACAACCTCATAACAAGTCGAGTACAAACCCAGTTAAGACAAAACGAACCAAGAACCACTCATTAGTCAAACTGGGTACATGTGTAAAATGGATTCTAAGTGTTTTTCAAACTTATGAACTGTCCCGAACAGCCTATAAACCAAGCAGTCAACTTCGTATTCGTACATGTAACACATAGATGTTTGTACATAAAATGATTGACGACCCAGCGGGCTGTAACTTTCATATTTGGTGACTTTAACCATAAGCTCTCAACAACTCTTAAAAAGCCATGGTTCTTAAGCTACTCGACTGGTATATAATGACTTAGAAAATATATAACATTTTTCAGATCTAAACTATGCGACCAGGCCACAAACCATAAATATATTTTTGGATTTTTAAACATAACACTTAAGTATCTTTGCACAGATCAAAAGAATACTTAGCTAACTACATGTTTTGTGCTTTAACATCGATCTCATAAACACTTAAACACGCTCAAATAAAACCATTTCGTTGGTCACCCGCCATATACAACTAGAACTTGATTTTTAGAAAAGTTATAAAATTCGGTATTGGACTAAACAAAAGCCCATTAAGAGCTAGAGTTAGGAACACCCACTGGGCCCATGTGAAATATTTTTAGACTCACTAATCAAGCCCAAGTCCAGGCCCGAAACAGTTTTCATACCCTCGCCTCTAAATTTCTTAACGGGCCTTAAGTTGATTCGTTAATTGGCCCATTAGCACAAAAATAAGCTCTTGTCCGGAGTAAGCAATTAAAATAAGTTATAATGAACTTAATAAAAGTATAGAAATTTTCAGAATATTTTCCCGTCATTTTTATGCAAAAGGACTAAGCATGTAACGCGTTTTCACGTTAAAGGACTAAAACTGCCAATCCGAGAAACATGTGGACTGAAGTTGCGAAAACAGAACATAGAGGGTGTAAATTGACATATTATTGAATTCCAAGCCTTATTGATACCTTTGGACAATTTTTTTGGAATATTGATGGACTTTGGACTTAACGAAGGACTAACATTGTAACGCAAGCACAGTTAGAGTATAAAGGTGTGAAAACTGAAAAAGGACAAGGACCAACTATTTTCACTTGACATTCTTATTTCATTTTCTCTTTTTCACCCCATTATTTCATATGCACTTTTATACATTTTAGTTATGCATTATTTAATATTCGATATTTATTATAACTAGGAATTTAGCGATTTCACTTTGCATATCATTTCATCATATTTTGAGGAGGTAATATTTTGAGTCAATTGACATAAGAATCAAGATAATATTATATATATATTTTTTTAACTTGAGGCATTTTAAGCATATCACACTCATATCATCAAATCGTTATACGATTTCTCACTTTCACACTCACTGTTAGTAGTAAGTAAGAATCTTAGACTTCCCTCATATTCAGGTCTCGTAGTGAAGACGTTTCCGTGATCGTTTCCATAAGTCTTACTTGATCTTATAATTCCATCTTGTCAGATACACTCCAGGTGAGTCGTGGCCCCTACTCTTTTAATACTTGTTTTTAATAACTCTTTTGGGGGAGATACATGCTTCAACTGTTTTAAGTTTATTTTTATACTTTGAAACTCTCATGATTTACTCAAAATCATCAACTATGCTTTACATGTTTTGAATCACCCTTTGGAAGGGATATATGCTCGTTATACTTGCAAATTGCTTGCTTAGCTGAAACACTGTGTTTGAAAGATAACATTTCAACTACTCGTTGTAACATGATATTGAGACTCATTATATGCATTCATATAGCAATTGAATGTACAGTTAACTTTACTATGATATTTCTACATTTCACTAGAAATAATTGCCAAGACTAAAATACGCATATTCTATGAACCCCTGAAACCTATATTGCCTAAGTTTACTTTATTGCCATAAAGTCCCTCGATCATGAGCCATTAATCACTGCGGTGAGCGCGAATATAGTGAACAGCTTCGAAACCTGTTAGAGGCTGACGACCTGTCCCACTAAATACTTTGACGGAATGCCTTATGGTTAGTCGTATTTAGTCGTGACCCACTATATTTTAGAAAAATAGGAATTGGCAAATCACCTATTACATGAAGGCTAAACACCCATCAGTAACCTGATGTGGACTCCGCCGTTTTACGGTACTCTGTTAACGTTTTGCATGTCATGAGGCTTAGGGCAATATAACTCTATGAATATATGAATGTTTCATATATATTAAGATACAGCTGTATTTAGTAAACACCACTCCACACTGATAGATTTCAGACACTATATTATTGTTTTCTCTATGTGTTAGAATTATGGATCCTGTACATGAAACTTAATCGTTAGCATATGTGACATAGTGTGTCTTCTAATAAAGACAGCCCAAATTGCTTGATATATCATTATTTTTAAAAGTTGACTAAACACTCCATTTCGAGCGTATAACAACGTAGCTCATTTTCAATTAAAACTTGAAACTTATGATCATCTGAGTTCATAAATGATTTACTTGTGGATTTTTACCCAACGCAACTTGTTATTTACTTCATGAAGTACTAGTATTTATTTCGACTACCACTGTACACCTCTTGAATTTATTGAAAGAAGTTATTTTCTATTAAATTTCACGAACTCACCAACCATTGTGTTGACGTTTTAAGCATGTTTATCTCAGGTAATTAACGGAGCAGGACAAGGCACGGAGCGGACATCTTATACTCTGATAAATAAAATGGTGTAAAATCAAATATGTCATTCTTTCCAAATTATCATATCTTTTCATGAGATTTTCAAACCAAATATTTCACCTTTGTACCAAAACTATTATTGTGAATGACATATAACTTTCAAAACGCCATTTCCAAGCCGTTTTTTCTGAAATTTTAACTTCGATCCTCACCGTAACACCCTAATTACTTTTCCGCTGCCACATAACAAATTCGGGGGTGTTACAGAGAGAGCTTACCAACTCTCATGGGCTGAGTTTAAGCAAAAGATGCTGAAGAAATAATGTCCAAGAACTGAAATCAAGAAGCTGGAGGACGAATTCCATCACCTAGTGGTGAGAGGAAATGACCTCAAGACTTATTACCGAAGATTCCAAGAGCTTGCTCTTTTGTGTCTAGACAAAGTGTCAAACCTTGAGAAACTGATGGAGAAGTACATTGAGGGATTGTCCAGGAGTATCGAGGGGAACGTCACAGCATCAAAGCCCCAGTCTTTGGAAGAAGCAATTGAGATCTCACAGAGATTGTTGGATAGGGAAGTCAAAAGAAGCCATGCACAAGGAAGCAATGATCACAAACGAAATTTTGATGACAAACGGACCACCATCAACAACAACCACCACCCCAACAACAACGATCACAACAACAACCAAGGCCACAACAATAACCACCACCACCAACAAAACAGAGAACAAAAAGTTGCAAGGGCTTTTGTGGCTACACCAACAGAAGGTAGAGTTTATACTGGGAACCATCCACTGTGCGATCAGTGCAATTGGCATCACTCAGGGCCTTGCACTGTTAAGTGTGGAAGCTGCTACAGAATAGGCCATCAGACCAAAAATTGCAAAGAAGGCCTCGTTGCTGGAAACAACTTGCAGCGAGTGGTGACTTGTTTTGGGTGTAGGGAGCGTGGGCACTACAGGAATGAATGCCCTCATAACCGGGGGCAATAAGTCGAAGGTGCTCGTGATAGAGCCTATATTCTAAGGCGAGGAGAAATTCCCCGAGATATTAACAACGCTACGAGCTAATGCTGTTTGGATATTAATAATAGCCCTTCCTTATGAATTTTGTTATATTTTCACGCATGTGTATCCCCAGTTATGAGATTTTAATCTACCTTGCGGTATCAACTCGTTGTGGTTATCTTTATCTAATTGAATTCCTCTATTTTCGATTTCCATATTATGAACCGATTCGTGAACGTCTTAAGAGATTGTTTTGCCACCCTCTTATGAACCCTTTCGATATGATACTATAAAATACTTAAACCATTATCCTGTGAACGAAATGGCCGATAACGACTATCCGCGATAAACCTAATAGAAAATTTTGACTAAACCGAGCATCGCATCATCAATCCCTAATTATACATAGCCTGATCACCTATGTATAATTCAGGAAGGATCATGCTATGATGGGATTAGCCACTTTAGAAAATTTTGCATCTTAAATAGTATGGGAGTGTGAGGATTCATTTCGTGCCAAATATCCTCAACTATTCGATAAGACAACCCCGACGACTATCACATATTAGGATTCGGGACGAATCCAGTCTAACGGGTAGGTACTGTAATACCCTGTAATTTCCCATGTCATTATTAATAATAATCACGAATAAACTCATTGAGAGAGTTAATTAACCCATTTTTACGAGTTATTATTATTTTTTTTTAATTCAACATATCAAACATCACATTCACAAGTCACTCTTAGCGAATATGAGACGAGACTCGAATAGCTCAGTTGCGCACCGACACTAAAAGTTAAACCAACCTGAGATAAGTCTAATCTATATATATTATGAATACATTTTCCTTCCTTCTTTTGGGCCGAACACCACATCACCACCACCAAGCCCAACTCTACATTTCCTTTCTTTTTCTTTTGCTGGGCCGAAACCACAAAGCCCAAACCCAAAAATTTAATCCTAAACTAACTAAAACTAATTTTTCATATCTTTCCTTTTCTTCTCTCTTGGACCACAGTCGACACACACACACACTGCTTTGTTCTTTTTTTTTTCCTTTCTTGCGTGTACAGGAACCAACAAGCCACCCTAATATTTCCCCCTAACACACTACCTACAACCTTAAACAAATATAAAATCCATGCTGCTTTTGAAACCATGTAGAACCCTTGGTCAATATGTCTCATATCCCTAAACATGCCATTTTTTTCTTTCCTTGTTTTCCTTCGACAGTACCAAGTCACGAGGCTCCTTCACCCCTTGTTAACCAAAGGATTATATGTTCTTAAATCTCCAACAAAACAATACCCCTTTGACCACCTTTCTCTTACACGACTAGGACAACCCTTCAACCTTCTTGGTACCATGCAATACAAGGATTATAATAACATAGAACCCATACCTACATGGCCTATATAAACCCACATTACACTTAACAACCCATCCAAAGCAAACTCAAACAAACACACTCTACTTATTCTCTCGTTTTCACTAACTGTCGAGCTAAGGAGATAACAAGCAAAGGTTTTTGGTCACATTACAAGTTTTCTAAGTTCATTTTGGGTTATATTTTGGATCGTGTGGGTTTTGTTCGAAGAAGGGTTAAGGTCTCAACTCGTATTCTCGTATCTTACTCTATTCGTACCACTCTTCGTGTCTCTTCACCACCTTTTGGTGTTGTAAGTATGCTCAACTTCATTCTTCTTTATTTCGTTATTTTTTTTTTGTAACATGCATGCATGATAATATATACGAACTAGTTAACATGAAGAGAAACCAAATCCCATGCATGAACAATGTATATATACTCGATAACCTGAAAAGGGACAAGGCAAAACATCATAAACTTAGTGAACTTTGGATACGAGAACGATTTTATAGTTGAACATCAAATGTGTATTTTCCATACAACTCGTACAGTGTCAAAAAGAGAGCGTATATATCGACCCATTCGAAACCCTGTTACTTCAAAATAGTCGAACACGACATCAAAGAAACGTGTTATATTCGAAGTCAAATAAAATTCCATGCATACATTTACTGTCGAATGAGAAACATATAGACAACCCAATCGAACCCTTTTATGTACGAACGAAACACCACTCATAACACAAGGAGCCTTTGGCTCAACTGGTTTTGGTCATCCACTTCTTCACAGTAGTCCCATGTTCGAACCTAAGTGGTGACATTGAGAACTATATATATATATATATATATATATATATATATATATATATATATATATATATATATATATATATATATATATATATATATATATATATAATTCTTTTTTTTTAACTACATTGTCCTTCCTTTTTATTACAAACCATGCGCATATTTTTACTACAAACCAAACGCAGCCCTTCATGGGCCTTAGGCCCACTAATCTCTCTTATATTTTTTGAAATGATCAGATCATGTGAAGTAGTATAATGCTTAAAAACATGATTGAACACAAGGATAAAATGAAACTTTCATTTGATTACTTTGGACTAAAAATGCAAATTTCGCGAGACTAAGGGTCAAAAGTGTAAATTCTGGAAATAGGGTGTTCGAAAACTAAAAAATAGAAAATTTGAAATAAAACTAAGGACAAAAACTGTCATTTTCAGAAAGTTTGGGTAAAAAGTGTAAATTTGATATTTTGGACTAAAATTGTGAATATTTTTAATATTGGGTTAAAAGTGAAATTTTATATAAGTTGAGGGTGAGAATTGCGAACTTTATTATTTATTCAAAAACTTATATTTTTTTTTTTTCAAAACTAAATTATATCAAAGTTTCTTTATTATAAATACAACAAAGTTGTCACACATTTATATAACGACTAATAATAAGCATACAACTAAACACTAGTCGATAACATTTTTGTAAAATAACGACAATAACTATAATAAGTTATTTTAGAGCTTTAAACATTTAAAAATACACAAATCCGACACTATCACACTCGAAGATTTCCACACTTGTCATTTCACTCATTGAAACCGAAAAGCCTATAATAATCTAAACAAATCACCTGAATTCAGGTCGCAAGTCAGGAGCTATTCATTATTCTTCATTTGAGCACAAATCAAAATCTACACTACTAAGGTGAGTCATAGCCCCTCTTTTACTTATTTTGAACTATTTTGGGGGAGATACATGCTCGTTTTACTTACATATTTTACTCGTTTACCTGAAACATTTTACTCGGTTCATGAAACACTCTATTTGTTTATTGAAATATATTACTTGCTTTACTTATACACATGCTTAACTATTTTCATTTACTTTCACAGGTACTCTAAACTTTTATGGATTACCGTGAGTCATAGCCCCTCTTTTACTTATTTTGAACTATTTTGGGGGAGATACATGCTCGTTTTACTTACATATTTTACTCGTTTACCTGAAACATTTTACTCGGTTCATGAAACACTCTATTTGTTTATTGAAATATATTACTTGCTTTACTTATACACATGCTTAACTATTTTCATTTACTTTCACAAGTACTCTAAACTTTTATGGATTACCGTGAGTTCATAGCCCCACTTTAACTCGTTTAACTGTTTTATAAACTCCTTGGGGGAGATACATGCTACTACTTTTTATGATCACAATTGCTTGAAAACTATATGTTTATCTAAATGTGTTATTGCTTAAGTACAACTATTATTATATCGATTACTGTCGATACTATCAATTACTGTTGATACTATTATTATATCGATTACTGTCGATACTATCAATTACTGTTGATGCTACTATTATATCGATTTCTGTCGATACTACCAATTACTGTTGGTACTCTGTTAACACTTTGGTTTCATGAGCTTAGTGCAATAATAACTACTTTCGATTTATGGGTGTAACAACGGAACCCACTGTCTCTTAAACTTGAAATATTGTGATCAACTATTTTACTACTAAACCTATGAATTCACTCAACCTTTGTGTTAACTTTTTAGCATGTTCTATCTCAGGTAATTAAAGGGCATATGGCACGGAGTTGGCGTTGGGCCCCTTGATGGTGTTAAATGAAGTTATCATTCTTCACAAACTTTTTTTTTATATCTTTTGTGGAACACCAAATTATTCGAAACTATGTTTTGTACTCTGAAATATTAAAGTTTTTCTATGAATGATAATGCCTTTCAAAACGTGTCTTGAGTCGTTTTCTATACTTATGACTGTGATCAATGAAGTAATACCTCATTTAGTCTTCCGCTGCTACACTAAAATTTACGGGGTGTTACATGGTTTGACATTATGGAAGCGAAGTATTATGCTGGCGAGTTTAGGGAGTCTTCGAGTGAGGAGGGATATAACTCAGATGATTCCTTTTATTAAATCGTCCTTTGTATTAAATCGTCATTTGTATTTTCAATTCGATTTTTATTGTATTTTCAATTCGATGTTTAATGTATTTTCATTTCCTAGTTTAAAAAACGTTACCAGTTTTATAAAAAATTACAAGTTAAACTTACAAGCTATAAAACATAACAATTTAAACATTCCTAAATATAAATACATTTACAAGTTTAGAAATGAAAAAAAAAAAAAAAAAAAAAAAAAAAAAAAAAAAAAAAAAAAAAAAAAAGGAAAAAAAGTGGCGACAAGGACAACCATTTGCCTCGTCGTGCAAACGAAGAGGTCTTCTTTGGCGAGCTATGGCGAAGGAGGTTGGTATGGTGGCGAGTTTCAACGAGCTAGCCACGTTGGAGTGGTGAGCTCACAACGAAGCCACGCCGTCGGCTCTTACAATAACGTGGGAAGATCAAAGGAATGAAAAAAAAGGCTTTTTGTTTTGTTTTTTGTGTTTGTGGGTGGGAACGTTTTCAAGTACGAGTTAAAGTACAATTTGTGGGATTTTGCCATAAACAGTGATAGATTAATTATTATTAAATTATTATTTTAATTAACTCTTTAATTCTATCAAAAAAAGTTTATTTAATTGCAATTTTTTAATCTCCTTCCAAAGTTGTGAAATCATTTATATAATAAAACAAAACCCAAAGTGAGGAATTTTGCATTTCAAAAAAATCAATCTTCCCTTATTAGGTAAAAGTTGAATTAATTTTAATTTTTAGAAAAAAAATATTTAAAGAAGAAAAAAAGGCTAAATATTTCCTTAATCAACCAAAAGCTATAAAAAAATCCTTTTGATATAAAAGATTGGTATAAAAATATACGTGTCAAAAATATAAAAAAAAAATAAAACTTAAAGAAAGCAGAGTGATCTACAAAAGCATAGGGGTGAAAACTAAAACTTTAACAAACAAACCTAAGTTCTTCTCACCTTCAATTTTCATCCGATAGACACACCCACACAAAGAAACCTAAAAAAATTTAAAAAAAAAAAAAAAAAAAAAAAAAAAAACAACAACTGACATTCAATCTTATTAATCAAAGGTATGTTTTTTGGTTAATGGATTAAAGGTATATTAATTTATCTACTAATCTAGGGCTTTTGTTTTTTGGGTAATTAAGTTATGAGTTTGCGTTATTGTGCTTTAATTTATGTGGTATGGCTTATTTGTCGTGATAACTTTTTCTGCAATTTCGTGTTAATTTGCTAGATCATTGATAATAATGGTGGTCAGTTTGGCCGCGAATGAGGAGAGTGCTCCATATGGACACACTATTTGGGATTCCCATTCCTATAAGTCCCTCTTTGCTAAATGGGTACAGAAGGGTATATGGTACCTTGATTGGTCCAACCCTATTCTTCAAACTTACGTTAGTATTCCTTTGTACGTACAATTCTTGCCTCGATATTATGATCTTCTTACAATTAAGTAGATAAATACTTTAATTATGAAAACTAAAACATTGTTTGAGTACACTATCTAGGAATGACATACTGAAATAAATATTTTGTTTGTGTGGCCAAAAGATGTTCATAAGACAAATGCGCTCCTCTTAATGCCTTATAGGTCTTTTTTGGATTTACATATATTTCGTTTGCTTTTTTAAGTATACATAATAGATGGAACTTTAATATAGTTTAAGTTAATATCACAAGGATTTTCACGAGACGAAGCTAGCTTTTTAAATGTAAAATCAGATTCATTAATGTAAAAAGTAGTACTTAATAGCATTTTCCTTATTCATATATGCTGATATATTTTTGACTTCTCTGCTGAGTATAAATTACACTATCATGTATGAATTGGTTGGCTTCTGGATCAATGCTGACCTTTAATAATTGAATTGGCTGTTAGAAAAAGTGAAGTTACAAGGCAATTGGAATTTTTGTCAACTAACTGATATGCATTTTTATGGAGCATTAATGATTGATTTTATATGAGCAGGAAAATGGATTCCTTCATGAAGTGTTCAACATTACACCAAAGAAAGAGTCTATCAAATGAGGACCGTGTATCAAGGATAGACAAGGTTTGTGCATTTATTTAGTAACCTAATTCCATTGTAATCCATCTAAGTTACTTACAACACAAATCTTATAGCATTATGGTTTGATCTTACAAAATACTTTAATAACTGAGTTCTTAAAGTTTAATATAGAAAACTTTAATACAAAAAAAGGCACCGTTCATAGGGAGGTTCAGATTATGCAGCATTTGTTAGGGCATCCGGGTGTTGTGACGTTGAAGGAGGCTAACAGGTAACAGAAGCCTATTTTTTTTTTAACCTATTAAATAAACCTTTTTGTTTTAACTTTACTTGCATTGTCAGTCTACATTGGATGTGTTAGAGGAGCAAACAATAGCCAAGTGGTCAGACGAAAAATCAATATTGAAAACTTTACGTAAGTAGTTTCATAATCCTTATACTTATCTAGCATATACTATAAACGCACTTGGTTTTTTGGATCAACAGCGGTAACATTATTGAACTAACCCTATGGGATGAGTTGGCAAGAGACTTTTATAGAACCGAATTTGAACAGCTCAAAAACCCCGCACAGAAACTGAATCATCAAACCAGTCACCACTAGACGAACCAGATGCAGAAAGTCAGCCAACAATATGAACGCCAGGTAACATGACTTCATTCAACCTCCACTTTGTAGTAGCACTGTGAAAAAATATAGAATCTTAAGCGCACATTACTTACCTGTAACAGATGACACACCACCACCAACAATCTACACTGCAAGTGAATCTTCTCCAAAAGTTGCATCATCAGGAGAAGCCGTCGGCCGCTTTTCCAGGATGAAGGAACCACAGGGAAAAAACTTCCAATTATCTATCACGCTATCATCCTTTTGTTCACAAACCACTTACCAATACGCCATATCTTTTGTAATGAAAAAAAAACTTACTGTAAATTATGTAGTTAGGTTACTTCCTACTACTATGGCACATCTTTTGTAAGAAAAAGAACCTTGCTGAAAACCATGTACTTACGTTATCAGCTATGTATCCGACTTATGTAAATGTAATAGACTTATTCATGATAACAGTTTCAATGGTCACTATTCGTTGCAAAGATATGCCTAAACTTATGTCTGATATGATTTGTACTCTTAACGGATATGCACTATGTCATTTTTCGTTCGGATCCACTAACACTTACATATGAAAACACCCTGCCACGAAGCACGGGACTTTTCTAGAAATGGGGTTTGTAATTATAATGCCCGTGCACGCACGGGGTTTTTTCTAAAATTTTCAACAATAGGCTAGGATTTGATCTAATGGGCACAAAAAAGCAAGGTAAGATAAACATCGAGTTGAAAGCTGGTCTTGCAGAAACTTGGTCATCAGATTCTGGATTCATAACTTCAACTGCTTATGGATGGTAGTACTATGTCTATAAAAATGTGTATTAGTTATCATTCATACGTGTTATATACAAATAGTAATGGAAGACGTTTCTGCAGAGTGGTTTGGACAAAGATGGACTCTTTTGCATTCACCAAAGAAATATAGGGAACGATAATCATCTTAAAGAGGCATTTGATCAATAATATGAACGGATATATAGAGATTGAAGAGCTTAGGGAAACTTTGGCTGACGAAATTAAATCCAACAACGAAGAACAAAACTTAGCTAAAAGGAACTTGGTTAGCTGGGTTTAACGGGTCACACATCGTCCATTGTATGTTTAAACTAGGTAAAATTAGCTTAAAGGTTATCAATTTTGGCTTATCTGTTATGTTTAAACGATGTAAAGACTATCGTGCGTGATAACTATTTATTATTTATTGATTTATAAATTGTTGTTACTCTTTTATCTCTTCCATTTTCAGTGAGCCAACTTCTTTTATTCTTCTATAGGAGAAAGATTTGATGAGATTGTGGGCAATCCATACTACATGGCTCCTAAGGTCTTGAAGCGAAACTATGGTCCTGAGGTACATGTGCGGAGTGCTGGAGTTATAATAGACAATATCTATCGAACTTAATATACAGTTATGCAATGAACATGCCTAATATACGGTACTTGCCTTTCTCTGTTAAAAACTCTTTGTCTAAGCTTTTTGTACTAGATAAATAATCTGGTAGCAGTATACCTAATTAACAGGTTTTTTAAACGGTTTGGATTTGCTTTCTAATAATGGAAGTTTAGACCATTTATACAAAGCCTTGATATATTTGTGTGTAAAACGAAGGATCCTAAGAGTATAAGCCTAAAAGTATTGGTTCATTTCTTATCCGAATAGTTTCAGTGGGATACAACATTGCCACTTGCAAAAGTTATACTTAAAATTCAAAAGTTGATAAATCTATAAACATTTTACATTAGTGTTCTTTATTGTCTACAAAAACTTGTAAAATTTGATAATAGGTGAACTAACAACAGTAACATGGGTAACCCAACAATCAATATTCTAACATAAAATTAAACTATTCGTTTACAAAAATTATCGATGCAAAAACTAAACATACGATAACTAAACTTTGTTTATAAAGTTTTTTGATTATACAAAACATAAATTATTTTTTTAAATAGATAAAAATACATTATTAAAAATTTTAGAAAAAAACCCGTAATTTTGACATCCTATCTCACTTCATGCTTAAGTGTTATTTTCATAATATATCATTTGTTTCTTTTCTTGACGCGGTGATCAAAGATTACATACAATGTCATTAAGGAGGATTATCATGGCTACATTGGATCTTATATAGTCAAACCACGTGGAAGTAATTACCTATCTTATGTATGAATTAGATTTACCATATAAGTAACTTTTACTCATGTCTAATCCTTGTGTACGGCCTTATAACAATTTTTAATTGAAAGAAAATTATTGACTTGATGCAAATTACCATGACATATTTTAGGTAAAGGAATTAAAAGAGAAGGGTCAAGACGGTTCAAAAGATGAAATGAAGCTGTATTACCTCTATCCAAAGATCAAACTCCTTATGAGGGTGTTTCGGATTGCATTTTGAGGTAAATTATTTTCGTGTTCATGAAAACAGATAAATCAAACAATAGTGTGTTCCAAAACTTTCAAATAAATGATTATGTGCAGCTTTTACAAATTATCTCACATACGCAAAATAATTTTTGAAAATGCAATCCCAAACACTCCTTATATGTTTTTTATTGATCAGCAATATGTAGTGTTAATATTTTTATAGCAATTTCAAATTTCCCACGGATAAACATTGATAATTTTTGTGACTAATATTACTAATAGACCCCGTGCATGCATGGGGCTTTGAAATAAATCGCACTAACGGGGTTTCAACGTAAGTCGCATTCTAACGTGACATTTGTTCTTGCAGAATCATCAGCCAAAATTACACAATAAAGATATGAAAACATCATCAAGCCAATGCATTGGACAAAACCAAAAGGATTTAAACATCATCTCCAAAAGTGGTAAGGTTTATCTATATTTTAAAACTTGCTTAGTACGGGTTATGTTTATCCGATGTTAAGGAGTGTTTGGGGTCAACACTAAAGGGGTAAACAACTATTTTTGCCTAAAATGAAAATGGGCCGAAACAGATTAAGTGGGTGGGTCAGCATTAAATAGTCTATTTTAATTTTCAAAACTACTGATGATATTTACTTTTAGGAACTTGAAACGTTGCCAGACGTTTGTGCAACGTTATTTGATCGAAGAATAGCAAAGTTAGCATCGAAAAAGATTTGAATATAAAGTTAAATTTTAAAAAAGGTGTAACAAATCCTTAGTGTAGAAACTGTAGCTGATTGAATTAGTATAAATCAAATGGAATTATGTACAAAACTAATCTATAACATTCATTCATTCATTAGATCCTTGATCAGATAAAGGGCTTTAAGCCTTTAACGGTACAAGTCTTAGCAAGGCTATGTAAATGGCAGGGTTCTCTTCACGTGATACCTTTTAGTAGTTTTTATGTGTTTGTTGCTTTTGATAGTCCCAAGACAAGTAAGACAAGGGTAATATAGACATTTAAGCTATTAGTTTAATATAAATGGGTCATATTGGTATGGTGTAGTAAGGTAATAAAAATAATAATTGTTTCAAGTCGGCCAAAACTTGAAAGTACGTGACTATTTTATAGCTTTTACCCTCTATGAGAATACCATATATGAACTTTTACAACGTACATCAAACATAATTATAAAACAAAATTAAGAACCATAACAAAAACAAAAAACAAGCTATTTGTTTTTTAATAATCAAAAATACGTTATTAAAAATTTTAGAAAAAACTCTGCGCGTGCGCGGGCATTATAACTAGTCTCTTTTTAAAGTTTTTGCTTTACGAAAAAAAAATTGTATTTCACATTTTATTCCCTCCTAATTAATGTGGTTAATTTGAGAAGTACCATACATTTTCTCTAATTAAATACTAGTAATACAATTTCCTATTTTTGTTTGTATTAGATAAAGGTTTGTTTTTGTTTATTAGTTAACTTAGAGCACTTGGTGCTCGGGGCCATATGCTCGTGTTATAGGAAAAAACTGTTGTAACACCAGTTTTTTGTCTTGTAACTCTGAACTTATAACTCGATAAAAAACATTCTCTTTACAAAACTTGTGTTAACAATAAACATTACATAATTTTATTTTATTTTAGAGTAAATTGCAAAAATCGTCCCTAAAGTTTGGCCAAACTGCAAGTTTCGTCTCTGATGTTTGGAAAGTGCAAGGATCGTCCATGTGGCAAACTTTTGGGGCAAAAATCGTCCCTGACCAACATCAAATGACTAAAATACCCCTCTCTTTTTCTTTTTTTATATTTCTTTTCAGTTTCTTACACAAATGGTCCTTGTGTTTCGCCAGGCTTTACAAATTTAGTCCTTTTTTTTTTTTAAATTATTTATTTAACTATTAATATTAGTATTATTTTTTTATACATTTTCGTCCGTATTTCATGTGTTTTTGTCCATTTTTCTTATGTTTTCATATGTTTTTGTCCGTTTTTCTTACGCTTCTGTCCGTTTTTTTTCGTTTTCTTCCGTTTTCGTCCGTTATTCTTACTTTTTGTCCGTTTTTATACGTTTTCGCCCGTTTTCATACGTTTTTATACGTTTTCGTCCGTTTTTCTTTAGTTTTGTCCGTTTTTATCCGTTTTTGTCCGTTTTTCTTACTTTTTTTTCTGTTTTCTTACATTTTCGTCCATTATTCTTACATTTTTTCTATTTTCATACGTTTTTGTCCGTTTTTATACGTTTTCGTCCGTTTTTTCTTTAGTTTTTGTCCGTTTTCTCCGTTTTTCTTTAGTTTTTATATGTTTTTCTTACATTTTTGTCCGTTTTTATTTGTTTTTATACTTTTTCGCCCATTTTTGTCCGATTTTATACGTTTTTATCCGTTTTTCTTACGTTTTTGTCAGCTTTTCATACGTTTTTTCTGTTTTCTTACGTTTTTGTCAGAAACGGATAAAAACGTAAGAAAAACGGGCGAAAACGATAAAAACGGATGTAAGAAAAACAGATGAAAACGGAAAAAAAACGTAAGAAAAAGGACGAAAAACGTATAAAATCGGACAAAAAATGGGCGAAAAAAGTATAAAAACAAATAAAAACGGACAAAAATGTAAGAAAAACGGACAAAAAAGGGATAAAAAATGGACAAACGTAAGAAAAACGAAATAAAACGGATGAAAACGGGGTGAAAACGTATAAAAACGTATGAAAAAAGAAAAAACGTAAGAAAAGCTGACAAAAACGTAAGAAAAACGGATAAAAACGTACAAAAACGTATGAAAACGGATAAAATCGTATGAATACAAATAAAAATGGACAAAAACGTAAGAAAAACGGACAAAAACGGATAAAAACGGACAAAAACTAAAGAAAAACGGGCGAAAACGTATAAAAACGGACAAAAAAGGAAAAAACGTAAGAATAACGGATGAAAACGTAGGAAAACGGAAAAAAAGGTAAGAAAAACAGACAAAAACGTAAGAAAAACGGACAAAAACGGATAAAAACGGACAAAAACTAAAGAAAAACGGACGAAAATGTATAAAAAAGTATGAAAACGGGCGAAAACGTATAAAAACGGACAAAAACGTATGAAAACGGAAAAAAATGTAAGAATAACGGACGAAAATGTAAGGAAACGAAAAAAAAGTAAGAAAAAAGGACAAAAACGGACAAAAACTTAATAAAAACGGACGAAAACGTATAAAAACGAATGAAAACGGGCGAAAACGTATAAAAACGGACAAAAACGTAAAAAACGTAAGAATAACGGACGAAAACGTAAGAAAAACCAAAAAAAACGTAAGAAAAACGGACAAAAACATATGAAAACATAAGAAAAACGGACAAAAACATATGAAATACGGACGAAAATGTATAAAAAAATAATACTAATATTAATAGTTAAAAAAAAAGGACTAAATTTGTAAAGCCTGGCGAAACACAAGGACCATTTGTGTTAGAAACTGAAAAGAAATATAAAAAAAGAAAAAGAAAATGGTATTTTAGTCATTTGATGTTGGTCAGGGACGATTTTTGCCCTAAAAGTTTGCCACATCCTTGCACTTTCCAAACATCAGGGACGAAACTTGCAATTTGGCCAAACTTTAGGGACGATTTTTGCAATTTACTCTTTATTTTATTTTTTCTATTCATTTATTCAATTAAAACAACACATTAAAAATAAATATTACATAATTTAAATAAAATAATGCACCAATTTTTATATATTATTATGTAAGAAAAAAATCAAATGACTAACAACGCAACAGAAAACAAAAATAAAATCATTTTCTTCGTTGTGCTCAGCTCCACCTACAACAATAACACAAACACAAACACAAAAAAGGCGAACACATCACACAAGCACAAACACAAAACCAGTTAGACGATTTGATATTAAATAAAAAAAAAAAAAAAAAAAAAAAAAAAAAAAAAAAAAAAAAAAAAAACGTACCGTGTGGGCTGGCCAGGAAGGCGCTAGAACCTATGGAATGACTCACGGTATTAAGCTCGCATTATGCGTTCGCGTTTTCGGTCCGCGCGATTCTTTCCGGCCACCCACACCAGGTGCTCTTATAGTTTATGGTTAAATATATATTTCATAAATATAAATGCACACTTAATAAACTCATATATACTTCTTAATTATAAAGATTCAATCATTTTAAACATGAAAAGTAAATAACGTTAAACAAGAAAGTATTGTTGTTCATTGATTGTTGTTTTTATTTATTTATTTATAAAATGCTTACAAATAACTCATAGGAGTGATAGGACTATGGTTAATTTTTTTATTTTTATTTAAATAACTAAAATGTTTTAAAAAATGTAAAGGATGTTGGTTTATTAATGCTAATTGTACATGGCGAAAGAAGTACTAGTAGTAACTAGTAATCGAAAAGCTGAGATCACTGAGAATCTGATAACTAAGACGTTTTAAAAAATGTTAAGGAAGTCATTTTATTAATGCAAATTGTCATAATTTTACATGGCGAAAGATGTAGTAACTAGTAATCGACAAGCTGAAATCACCAGGAATCCGATAAATGGACAAGTTAGTAGTATTTGTCGTCTCGAGTTTTGGATTCCTTGTTAACTTTTTTTTTTTTTTTTTTTTTTTTTTTCCTGGGTAAAACTCAAAAATAAATTGTTTAAATAAAATAAAATGAAAATTTCTAAAAGTGAATAATAGGTCCAAAGTCAAAACACATCACAGTTTCTATACTATTTTCTATTTCCACCTTAGTTGTTTTACAGGAGCAAATAGTCAAGAAACCATAATTTCTCTTGATAAACTGCACTACAGACTGCAGAACTAAAAACCTTTGCTAGTGCCTACACTACCCCAAGCTAAATCTGGCGCATGATTTTAAATAACTTAGAACACGTACGGATTTAGTCGCCAAAATGTTGAAAATTGATTAATGTTATTCAACACTAAATCTCAAATAAAAGGCATATGGCCGATGATTAGCCAAAAAAAAGTTTAATTAGAGTACTATTTACAAATTGTAGCAGACCAAAAAGATCAACCATCACACTAACATAAAGCTAGACTTCCTGAATCCAAGGATTAGAAAAGCTCGACGTCAATAGTTTCTCTGGCGCTAAACTAAGAATGTACACCGATGGTTGGATAAAAGATGTTTGTCACGTCACAAGGCTGAATCGTCTTCATCTGTATATTTATATTGTTTGTGCACAGTTGTTAAATCCACCAAGTGACGCATTGTCGGTCTTCCATGTGGACAATTCCATGGTGATCTTAGACCCCTCAAATGTGCAACTATCTAGAATCACAAAAACCACATAAACAAATTTGCTAGAGTTGAGAAGCTGAAACGATTTAAATGTTAAATGCAGAAACAAGACAATATAAATCTTATTTTACCGGGGTAATCCCCTTTACCCAAAAAAAAAAGACAAAGTACAGAACTCTAACTTAGAAGAAGGAAGAGAAAGCTACCTTTTGCATCTCGTTTCTTCCAAGTGGATCTCCAATCATAACCGATGATCTGCAGGCACGTGATGCCAGCATTGCACGCACTCTTGGAGGACAGACTGAATCAGCCGTGTCCATCTTATAAGTACCCATCATTGAGCATTCTCCTTCACTATCTGCCAAGATAGATATGAGCTCTTTCACGTCTGCAAAATAGAACAAATACATGATATTCAAACAGTCAAACCTAAACTATCTACAAAAATCTAGGGAAAGTTCGACATATAACTAATGTAAAATATATTTAGACTCGACAACTGCAAAAAAACACCCATTATGCAGAGGAAAGGAAACAGTTTCAAGTGCCACTAGAAGTAAAAGATTTCAAGAATGTACGCTACCTGAAACACCAAAAGTTATGTTTTTACTAAATGGGACGGCTTTTAATCTATATCGGTGCCCAGGAGTAGCATTCACATCTTCTTCTAATAAAAACCCATTTTTCCTGGAAGTTGTAAGAGAAGAGTGCTGTCAGAATCGAAGAGAAAT
This sequence comes from Artemisia tridentata subsp. tridentata, assembly GCA_021014915.2. Classification (NCBI taxonomy): domain Eukaryota; kingdom Viridiplantae; phylum Streptophyta; class Magnoliopsida; order Asterales; family Asteraceae; genus Artemisia; species Artemisia tridentata. Next base: position 395,941,039 of record CP139508.1, read on the forward strand.
AGAAATCTTAAATTCTAAATGAATACAGGTTTCCATTTTTAGTACTGTCGGAATCAAAGAAAAATAAAAATCTTAAATCCTTAAAAAGATGATTATTGTTCGTAGCAGAAGCTGCAACATAAGCACCTGATTGTATCCATATGCATCGATACGATTACTTCTTCTTCAGGAGATAATTCCACCAAGATTGGCCTTTTATATCACATAGAAAAAATACATGTCAAATACAATGTTATTGAAGAAATATACACGAATGCTAACTGCCAAGTAAAAAAGCAGCCAGAATCAAATAACTATAAAGGTAACTTTCAGATTTTACACAACAGTATTCATGGATCTAATATCAATTAGATTCCTCACCTCAGCAAAGGTTGCTGGTTCAAGATGGTGAACTGTGATAAATGCTCATAATTGTATTTCTCGTCTGCAGCATGCTGATAAGATAAAGATTTAAACTGTCAGCTAATAAGATATTTATCCTACAAGCTAGAAAGTTGTGCAATGGACAATCTTAAAATAAGATATGGTATTCTATATTGTTGGACCCTATGGTAAGATTAAGTATAGAGAGATGGTACAGATGCAAGACCTGATCCACTATAAAGAGGTCCTGGTCCAACTTCCCGATGATGAATCCAAGATTAAACTGCCCGATAACCTAGAAAAAACGAGAAACAACTAATTTATGACATATTTTAACTCCGACTAGCTCAAATGTTAATACATAAACAAGCAGGTACGATAAACAACCTTCATGCGACCAAAATCTTCTTTCTTAAATAGTTTTTCCAATTCACTTGCTGCAGCAGATAACGCTCTTGCCTTAGCATCCTCTTTTACCACTTGAGAATGTTCCAATGTTGCATCAGCATAACATCTGTATGTAAATAACAAGAAACCGTCATAAAGCGGAGCTTCGTAAATCCTTTCCACCAGATATTTAAGGTTGCATACCCTTTAGTTGGTGACATTTTAGGTGTGCTTTTGCTTGCTTGAAATGCTGATAATTTCTGCTGTCTCTTCTTCTTTAGTTCCTCAAAACTAAACCGCATGGAATAACACATCTTTGGACGAGAAGGATCTGGTGCATCTAAAGCTGGCTGAGAAGAGTCTGGTGGAGTAGAAATGTCAATTAATTCTAAGGCATCATTGGTTTTCTCAGGAGATGTAGGATCTAACACTGATTCTGAAACAGGTGCAGGTTTTTCTATTGTTATTGGGTCCTGGATAGGAAGCAAGATAGAGTATAAGATAAAAGCTAACAATAAGTAATGAAGAGGGATTTGATTTTTGTTCTGTCCAAATTTTCAAATGCATGAATATGTCAATTCAATGATCAGCATACATTTATAATTCTTACGATAAGTTCATGTGACTTTCCACCAAAGATTTATTAGAAAGAGAAGTATCCAAAACCTTATATAGTTGAGGTGTAACTTAACAATATAGATGAAAATGTTACCGGGAAATAACCTAAATGACTCTTTGATGTGGGACCTATTAGATCTAGTGTATATCTGAAAATGATCGTAATAATTCAGAAAATATATATTTTGTGAAACACCTAAAATTCGCAGATCGCTGAAAATCGTCAAAAACTTGATTTTTTCCAGATTGTCCGCTTAATTTTCCCAAGTACCGTTAAAATCGCAAACTTTATAATCTGCACCAACTTTTCTTTTTAAAAAAACTAGCCAATATTCAAAACATTTGCGAAATGTACTTTTCCAATAATCTTGTGCATTATCTGACATTTGCAAAATGTTTGTGAGTTTTGGTGTTTTTCCAATATTATTGTGCGAATTACAGTGTCATTTCGGGATTGGGGTTATCCACTAATTCTTAATCCTAATGTAATTTGTCGTACTTGCCAACTGTCACCCATGGAAGATTTCTTAGGAGGAAATACAATTCCGATTTACAGATATACATGAAAAATAGGTATAATACGTAGTAGGTCACACACCAAAGTCAATTAGATAATAAAACCATAATATCTTAAACTTTGACATACCTCATCAAACTTTCCAGAGTCTCTAACAACTTTAACAGGAGAGACATCTAATACATCATAGTCTTCATCCATCAGAGTACGATTTAAAGGATTTGACTCATTCCCGTCAACTTCATCAGAACCACAAACTACGTGCTGGTTCGCTGGTGATTTTGCAAGCTCAAAATGTGCATTTAAATTTTTAGTAACCGATTGAAGAAGAGTAGGTCCATTTCTAAGAATTGGGACCTCGGATAACGGATTGCTGATGCTTTCATGCTTCCTCTTGTTTACAGTAACAAAAGATGTAAGCAGTGACTGAACACGACCTGAAGCAAGAGGCGAATCTGGTCCTTCAACATTTTTCTGCATTGTTGAGTTGTATAATGACACCTGTCGACTGTAAGAAGAGTTGTTGCTGATATTGGTATGTTTCCTACTATAGCTCCCAGAATAGGTGTCATCTTTCTTCACGTTGTGAGCTTTAAGTGTGAAGTTTTTCTTTGATAAACTGTAATCCTCAACATCAACCAAATTAACATCAGGCGGGGATTTTAAGGTCTCTTGAGGTTGTTTCTCACTGGATGCATCTTTTTTACTATCGCTGTCATCGGGTGATACCTGCTTTAACGAGAACTGTGAAAAAGACTCTTCATTTTGAGAACAACATTTAGAATTTTTTCCCTCCTGACTTAGCCCTTCAGATTTTTGTACTGAGAAGCTAGCAAGATTTGGGGAATAAATCTTCAATAAAGCTTCTTTTAACGACATCAAAAGTGAGCCTTCATCAGTGAAAAAGATTTTTCTTTTATCTGGGGTCACATTGACATCACAAACATTGGTCGGAACAACAAAATTCATGATCGCAATTGGATATTGTTTTGAGTTTGCAGATCTATACAGTTCATTCACAAGCTTGCTGACCTTTGGCATGTCAACAGGTCGGCCATTTACAAAATAATATTGTCGATCACCTATATTTCGTCCACTACCATAACCAGCCTTAGAAAGAAATCCATCCACCTGACAAGTGTCTGATATGAACATATTCACGGGCTCCAAGCAGTTGAAAATGTTCATGCCAAACACTGTAATGATATTATCTTTGAGGGAACCGCTTCCCTGTGTTTTGAGTACTCCTGAGTTTTTATTTTTCCCAATCGTATTTGTACAAACCAATCGAACCCCTTTTGCAGTAAGAGCATAGGCCTGGAATGGTAATTAAAACTAATTATGAAAATTAGGCATAGAATGAGAATTAGGCAATTGTATAAGACAATTTAACCTACTAGACCAACAACATGAACCTCACCTACAGATTTCCCATAATCCAGAAATGCTAATGATATTACAGATAGCCGCACCCCTTTCTAATATGTAAAACTAGATTGAAAGATTAACTAGAATGTAGTTTCAACTTACAACATTCATATATCAATACTCAATATACTTCCATGCACATTTTAACAGATAGCAAGAAACACTCAACAGCAGTTCAAATTTCTTATGCGGCACATGCGCAGTCCTCATTCTTTTTAATATCTTTAACTTAACATGATAGTAGACTTAAAATCTATAATAACTACACCATCTAGATTGACATTTCTATTTTATGCAAGATAAACAAAATATATAGAAAAATTGAAAACCATGAGCATCAAGATAGTAATTATTTCAAAAGCTTGACGATTATAAATTAAGAAAAGTGACAGAATCTTTAACTACTATCATTAATTTTCCAAATGAAGCTATATGTAGTGAAACGCAACAAGCAAAATATGCATACATATCGTTACTATGCTGCAAATAAAGACTTGAAAAGAATGACTCACTTGCAGTAAGGAGATCAACTTTCCATACTCCTTCCGAATGTTGCGATGGAACTCTTTGCATCGCACAGGCAAGTTCGAGAACAAATTCTTCACTGTAACAGTTGTACCAACTTGGCGAGCCGTCTTTTTCTCATCGGTAAGTGAACCAGAACGGTCAAACGTCAAGTGTGTAGCAACTTTCTCGTTTTTAGTTCTTGTTTCGACTGTTAAATCTCCTAAGTTACACAGAGCACTAAGAGCTTCCCCTCTAAACCCAAAAGTTGTCAACGATTGAAGATCAGGAAAATCTGACAATTTCGACGTATGATGCTTAAGCGCTAGAACCTACCATAAGTAAGAGACAATCAAACAATATCAAAAAACTTCACTCACGAAATCACAATATTTATACTATATTATAAACCACTAGGGATAGATAGGATATACAAAGGAAAGGATAATTATCCCCTAACTATCTTGGCAGCTTGAATTGATTACTTTTCCAACAATCTCGTATTAAATTGATAATTATGACCCTCATTTTCCCTACACAAATAGTTCAAACTTAACTATCGAGCATTTATAGATTGTTTGGAATTGCTTGTTTAATCAAGTTATGCTTTTCTACAAACTAGCTTTAGCTTACAGGTTTATCAACACACTTTGAGGAAGATGGTGTATAGATTTGATTTTCTTGCATCATAACTCAATAAGCTGTTTACAATGGAGGAAAAAAGTGCGAATGTGAAACAAACATTACTTTTTTTGTCTCTATCCAAACACTCCACTAGACTTGATGGCTGTACCAAAATGCAATAAGCTTAAAAGTTGTTTATGATGGTATTTGGGAACGTTATTTAAGCAGATATTCAACTTATTACATTTCAGTACACCTCAGAGAGTTTTTTTTTTTTTGCTTAATTAATCTGCTTTTGTACTACTCAGTTTTTTTTTTTTTTTTTTTTTTTTTTTTTTAATCTAAAGCAGTTTTCCATCCAAACACTTTGTAAGTTTTCACAACCAGGTAAAGAGCTGCTTATTTCGTATTGTTAATTTGATATTTAAGGGGGTGTTTGTTTAAGGTTATATGTGGGCTTATGAGCATATTTGTGTTTTGGTTTATATTTCATAAGCCCCAATTATCGGCTAATTTTGAGACTCGCGGGCTAATTTTGAGACTCGCGGGCTTATTATATTAAGGCCTATGAAATATAAGCCGAAATCAAATAAGCTCATAAGCCTACATATAAGCTTAAACAATTAAAATTACCTTTTGCTCTTATGTAACCTACAACCTTTTATAAATAATTTATATCAAATTATCATTATTATCTTTACGCATTAGTTCAAAATAATAAGCAATTAGTATATAACAAGGAAGGAGTGAAGTAATAATAATAAATGGACCTTGAAATTATTGGGCGAAATGCCGCAACCGTTATCAACAACCTGAAAGGAGTCTTGACCATACTCTTTCAACGAGACCTCGATACACGTGGCACCTGCATCCAAACTGTTCTCAACTAACTCCTTCACGGCTGACGGCAGGTCCAATATCACTTGACCTGAGCATATTCTGTGGATTGCACTCTTGTTTATCGGTTTAATAATAATTGATGGTGATGATAATGATTCCATTTAATTTGATTGATTGGGGATGTGTTTGATATAGTATATGAAAGGGGGGAGATTTTATGAGCCCTAATTATTTTTTTAATAGTTTGCCGCCAAAATGAAAGATGAGTATGCGTTTGGTTATATAGAGGAAAGATAAAAATGTTGCATAAACGGTTTCGTGGTGTAGTTGGTTATCACGTCAGTCTAACACACTGAAGGTCTCCGGTTCGAACCCGGGCGAAGCCATTAATCAACTTTTTTCTTTCTTTTTTTATTTTTTTCTTTCAAATCCTCTATTGCCTAAACAAGTTTTCATTCATTACGGATTTCTAAATCCATGACAAAATGTTGAACATCTTGGAAGCATCACTAGTTGCAAACAAGGAAAAATACTTTTTCAAATGTTGTTTGCCGGTTGACAATGCATCCCAACAAATGAGATATCATTGGTGCGTTTACTTTGGACATCCTTGTTTTTCATAAAAATATTTTATGGAAAATAAGGAAAATAGAGATCGCGTTTAAAACAGCGTTTTCTAAAAAAATGTTTTGCAAAACACCAAATCCTCTATTTCTTAAGTTAACAGGAAAAATTACAAAATAAATTTTAGTTTTTTTCCTTTGTAACCCACAACCCTCCCTCCCATTCTTCAAAATAGAAAATACAAACATCAACTAAACGCGTTTTCTATATTTTCAAGTGTTTTGTGTAGATAAATCTCTTCTAATTTTTACAAAACTAGAGATAGAAAACAATTGAATTTTTTCTCCAACTAAACGCACCTCATATATGTTTCTTTCAATGAATGCGTTGAAACTTTAAACATTGGAATTTTGATGTAAGCATAGAAGTTGCATTGGATTTAAACATTGTGGATTTGGTGAGCTGATGAGCTGTTTGTGTTTTACATATCACTTTTTCCAAAAACTTTGAACATAAGGCTGGGCACAACCCTGACCCAAAGCGACCTGGGTCACTGGCTGCCACGTCAGTTTTCTCTCTCCGGCGACCAGAAGCGACCGACCTGCCACAGTCGGTGACCGACTTTTTTTTTTTAATCAAACATTTTTTTTTTTTTTTTTTTTTTTTTAATCAAACATTTAAAATAAACTTAAAATTCATTAATAATAAAAACAATACAATACTGAATTAAAAACATTACAATACTGAATTAAAAACATTACAATACTGAATTTAAAAAACGTAAACTAATCAGCTACAAATCGTATTTTGCTTTGATTTGTGCCTTAAGCTGCTTAAGATGATTTTGTTCATGTTCGGGCAATGTTGGGTCGATTTTGGTGTAGTATAAGAGAAACTCTTGGTTCCTCGTCGATTCTTTCAAGAGATCGACCTGTTCTTGTTGAAGTGCTACTTTTTTTTCTTTGATGGCCAACTCTCTTTCTTTCATCGACCTATATTCATCTCCATCGACCTTATTTTTTCCCGATTTTAATGGCTTCGATCCCCTGAAGTTCTTGCTTATTGAAGAGAAAAAATGATTGTGGTGGTTCACGAAAGGAGGACAATGATTTCCTCCTTGCTACGTCACGACCTTCTGGTCGTGATTCTCCAGTATCATCTTCAGTTTCATCATCATCGACTTCATGAAAATTCAAAGGACCTTGTGTTGACCCCGAAGTTGTTGTAGAGCCCTTTGTTTTCTTCCTACTATTCGTTCGAATAGCTTCCCCCTCCGTCTTCCAAGCATCGTGATGCCTCAAGATTTTCCAACATTCCACCAAGTTGAACTCATGCTTGTAAAGCGTACGGTATGTTGTGATATGTGAACTATAAATAAATCATAAACACATAACATCATCAAAAGCACGCAGCGGAATAGATCTACAAGAACATGTAATTAATTAAACAAGACACGTACCTTAATGATTCCTAGCAAGAACAAGGAATCTCTTGAACAAGAACAAATAATATAAACCCTAATTGGGAATATATTGGATCGATCACACCAAAGATCACAAGCTAAAGGAAGCTTGTCACTCGTTCTTGTACACACGTAATAATAGCGTTTCAATGAGAAAAGCTAGTTTCTTGATCACCAACAAACCAAACACTTTAATGCTATTTGCTCAAGTCGAATTCTCTAGTGAGAATAAAAATGTCGACTAGCTCAAGCAAGAGGGAGAAAGAAGAGAAGTTAGGCTTGTAAGGGTTTCAAGAAGTTAAGGGAAAACCAAAACACAATGAATTGTATTTATAGTGTTTCCTTTGCTTCCCCTCCAAGCCAACCGATCGGCCCATCCCTCCCTTAAGGGTTTCCAGCCGACTTCCATACTTCCACAAGGATTCTAGATCCTTCTTTCCTATTTTTCACGTTTAGTCCTTTAACGGTCGTTAGTTAAAACTCCGTTAAGTACTAACCGTCGTTAAGTGTTTTAATTGGTGAAATGAATAAATAAATAAATACATGAAATATATAATTATTTAATTATTCATCATTGAAACTCTCACGCTAATGTGTGCAATCCCGAGCTTCGGGTTCAAAACCGGACATACGTATATTTAATGTTTATACACAAAACCTAACAGCTCCCACTTGGATAAACATTAATATAGCAATGACATGGGTCAGCCTAGCTTAACCTTCCCAATGCCCCCAGCTCGATCCGAGTTGTGGTTCTCCTGGTAAAAACCACATGTGATGAAATTAATCATCATACTTATCCTTTTGTTACTAATACCGCGTTAATTTGGATATGAATCTTTGTCATTCCATAATTAACTTAGTTTCTCGTTTATACATAATTGAACAAGATTACCAAAACATCTGAACGTCTTCCAGATAGACTTTGGGCGTGCGCACGCAAACATCTTGTCAACCTTACGAGTGGCCAAGCAGTATTAAACTTCAACACAAAGTTGAAGGAACAAATCCCTTATTGACTGCGAGCATAACCCTTGAACTTCGCATCATTTCTGAAAATAGCCCTTATAACTACCTTTTACGGTTAGCGTTAGACCACCTTACAGAAAATAAGCTACATCCTCGGCAATTATCTGTCATCTCAAGTCTGAGGATAAATATTCATGATATACTTAATGACTATGATCCATAAAGTATAATCATGTATTTGGGATAAGTCCTATATTCAATTTATCCAATATTGAATATCATGTGACATTGGTGTCTCAACCTTACAGTTCATTCTACCAATCCTCACATTTGTCTTAGTTTAATAATATTCCCATATTATTAATTGACAACGGACTATTTAGAATAAATAAATTATTCACGGATTTAAACATGCAAATATAGGACACAAATATTAATAATGAGAATAAACGTTATCCGCACTTTATTTCATTAAAATAATAATTGTTTACACGTCCCTATCGAAATACTAATCCAACAGATTTACATGAAACTATCTGCTAAACGAAGACCAATACCCTGAGCATGCCGATTAAACGTATCTTTAGGTAATGCCTTCGTGAAAGGATCAGCCAGATTGTCATCTGTGTGAACTTTGAGTACTTTGATTTCACCCAGTTCGACTTGTTCACGAACATAGTGCATCTTTCTTTTAAAGTGTCTGGCGCCTTTCATAACTCCAGGTTCATTGGCGAATGTGATTGCAGCAGAGTTGTCACAATACACATTTATAGGTAATTCAATAGACGGCATCACTCCAAGATCCGTAATGAAATTCCTTATCCAAACAGCTTCTTGTGCAGCATCCGATGCAGCATTGTACTCAGCTTCTGTAGCAGACATGGCCGTTGTGCTCTGCTTTTTACTCTTCCAGTCTACTGCTCCTCCATTTATGACAAAGACATAACCCGTTTGCGACTTCGTATCATCTTTATCAGTTTGCCAGGATGCATCGCAGAAACCTGTAACATTCAGTTATGCGTCTGGATTTCCCCCGAAAACTAAAAACATATCTTTGGTATTCCTCAAATACTTAAGAATGTTTTTAACAGCATGCCAGTGATCTCTCCCTGGATTTTGCTGATATCTACTCGTCAAATTTTTAGCGAATGCCACATCAGGCCTTGTGCATCTAACAGCATACATGATAGATCCTACTGCCGAAGCATATGGAACTTTCTGCATGTATGCCACCTCTTCAGGTGTAGAAGCACACATTTCGCTACTTAAGCCATGATCAACTTGCATGGGCAAATATCCCTTCTTGGAATTTTGCATATTGAATCTCTTCAATATTTTATCCATGTAAGCACTTTGGCTTAATCCGATTAACCGTTTAGATCTGTCTCGATAGATCTTGATTCCAAGGATATACGCTGCTTCTCCTAAATCCTTCATGGCAAAGCATTTTCCAAGATATTCCTTAACTTCATTAAGACTTGGTATGTGACTTCCCATGATTAATATGTCATCGACATATAGGACAAGAAAAGTAGTGTTACTCCCACTAACTTTGTGGTATACACATGGCTCATTGAAATTTTGAGTAAATCCAAACTTCTTGATTTCCTCATCAAATTTCTTATTCCATTGCCTGGATGCTTGCTTCAATCCATAAATGGATCTTTGAAGTTTGCATACACGCTCAGGAAATTCTGGATTTACAAAACCTTCAGGTTGCGCCATATAGATGTCTTCATCTAGGCGACCATTCAGAAACGCGGTTTTGACATCCATTTGCCAAATCTCATAGTCATAGTAGGCAGCTATGGCTATAAGAATCCTAATAGCTCTAATGTCGGCCACAGGAGAAAAAGTCTCCTCATAGTCAACACCATATGTTTGAGTGAAACCCTTGGCCACTAAACGAGCTTTATAGGTGTGTACTTTGCCATCCATATGAGTCTTTTTCTTGAAGAGCCACTTACACCCAACTACCTTAGCATTGGGTGGAAGATCTACTTCAATCCAGACTTTATTGTCTTTCATGGATTGCATTTCCCCATCCATGGCTGCTTGCCATTTGTCCTTTTCAGGATTATTAATGGCAGCCTTATAACTAGTTGGTTCATCAATGTGATCCAATAGAAAAGTTTCCTCATCGTCTATGCTTAAACATAGACGCTCAGGTGCCTTTGTAGATCTTGAGGATCTACGGATGGGTACCACTTCAATTTCAGGTGGAGGACCTAAACTTTCAGGTTCCACAGGAAGTGTGTTAGTACTTTCAGAAGGTGACGTATCTTCATGATCATTTTCAAGATCATATGATCTCCCACTGAATTCTTGAGATATTAGATTATCTTCAAGAAATTCACCGTACCTAGCGACGATGACCTTATTTTCTTGTGGGAAGTAAAAGTAGTAACCCTTTGTTTCCTTAGGGTATCCTACGAAGATACACTTAACAGATCTTTGTTGGAGTTTATCAGGTGAGTCACGTTTAACAAACGCCTCACAACCCCAGACCTTTAAGTAAGAAAAGTTGGGAGCTTTTCCAGTCCATACTTCATATGGAGTCTTATCAACCTTCTTAGTTGGAATCCTATTTAAAACGTGAACAGCCGTTTCAAGAGCATAATCCCAAAAGGATAATGGGAGAGTTGTAAGATTAAACATTGATCGTACCATATCTAACAAGGTACGATTTCTCCTTTCAGATACACCATTTTGTTGTGGAGTATAAGGAGATGTGAGTTGTTGGACAATGCCACACTCAGTCAGATAATCTTTGAACTCTTGGCTCAAATACTCACCACCACGATCGGATCGAAGTGCCTTAATCTTCTTTCCGAGTTGAAGTTCTACTTCATTTTTAAAAACCTTGAATGTCTCAAAGACTTCATGTTTATGTTTAAGTAAATAAACATAACCATAACGACTATAGTCATCCGTGAAGGTCAAGAAGTAGCTAGCACCGCGTTTTGACACGTGTCTAAGTGGACCACATACATCCGTGTGTATTAATCCAAGTAGATCAGAAGCCTTTTCCATATTGCTATGGAAAGGTTTCTTTGTCATCTTCCCAGATATGCAAGATTCGCATTTATCAACTGAATCATCATTGATATTAGGTAAAAGCCCATCACTTAGCAGCTTTTCCATGCGTTTCTTGCCTATGTGGGCAAGGCGACAATGCCATAAATAAGACGAATCCAAGTTAGACTTGGTTCTCTTATTCCCGATGCTATACATAGAATTATTTCTATTGGATACATGGTTATCCATGTCAATTTCAAACACACCATTTAATGAAACAACATTAAAATAGAAAACAGAATTTAAAGAAACAGAAATTCCATTATCATTAAAAGTATGCTTAAAACCCAAATCCAATAACAAAGAAACTGAAACGACACCTCTAACAATAGAAGGTGCGTAATGACAATTGTCTAAAACTAAAATTAAACCAGATGGTAAAACTAGCTCAAAAGTCCCTATGGCTTCTACTGCTGCACGTATTCCATTACCCACGTACAAGTAACATTCTCCATAGTTCAGCTTCTTTGCTCCTCTAAGCCCCTGCGATGTATTACAAATGTGAGTACCACATCCTGTATCATATATCCAGGCATTTTGCTTACGAGGAAAAGAAAATAATTCAACCATAAAAATACCTGAAGTGCTGGCGCCCTGCCCAGCCTTGGCATTCTTATTTTTGCGACACTCCTCAAGCAACAATGGACAGTCACGCTTCCAGTGTCCAGGAGTGTTACAGTGGTGACAAGCAGCCGCATCCTTTTTTGGATAATCCTTCTTGGGAGGAGGATTCTGCTTCTTTGGCTTTTGCTGATGGGTCACAATCTGCTTGCCCTTGTCAGCTTTGCCCTTTCCTTTCTTGTTCACATTTTTCGGTTTACCGGGCTTAGCTACTCTACCACCTCTTATTGCCATAACAGCAGGTGTAGGAGCTTTCTTTGTGAGGGCCTTCTCATGCTCAATAAGCATTGCATGCAATTCAGAAAATGTCTTCCCCTTGCAATGCATGTTAAAGTTGCGCACAAAATCACCATATAATTCCTCATTGAGGGATTTGTTGATGAGGCCAACTTTAACGTCTTCCACAAACCCGCAATTAAGTGCATCCAGTTGGTCAAGATAACCTTTCACTTTAAGTGCATGATCACTTACGGGTGTTGTCACATCCTGCTTGCACTTGCCCAAGTTGTCAAGTACATCATACAATTCAGCCATAGGTGATTTCTGAAACATACGTGTCAGTTCATCAATCATGTTTTTCGGGCTATATTTCTCAAACTGTTTGACCAGTTGATCATCCATCCCCGATAGCATGAGACAAGCCGCATCATTGTGCTTGTCATAGGTTTCATTGTACTGCCTAAGTATTTCATTAGACGAGTTTGCAGGAGGAGCTTCTGGAAGAGCCTCAGTAAGACATTCAGAACGTTTGGCAATTCTAAGAACAAGCCTTAGATTTCGATGCCAAGCATTGAAGTTCTTAGTCCCGGTCAATTTTTCCTTTTCAAGCATCATCTTGAAACAGGAAGTTAAGTTTGACGAGTTTCCGGGTTGGGCCATTTCTACAGAAAAAAGTTCAAAAGTTAGTACTTTCGATAATTTTAACATTTCATGAAAATTAAACACCCATTGGTCAAATAACCATTTAATTTTCATTGAAAACTAGGATCCTAATTGACGTCGTTCCATTTGCATCAGCTTTAGCTGCTAGCAATGAAAGTACTCAATAAGGTACGGGATCACCCAATTGCCAATATCCAATTGCAATTCCTAGAAATCATGGGACTTACAATATTTATATTGCCAACAACTGTTGCAAAATTGTAAGCATGTTTCATCCCCAATTCTTTATGCCTTGGCGCCGTCCCATTACATCAGCTTTGGCTGCTAGTAATGAAAGTGCCCAATTAAGTCTACCAACTTAAGAAACGTGTAAATTGGCATCGTTTCATCACATCAGCTTTGGCTGCTAGTAATGAAAGTACCCAATTTTACCCTTTAGACCGCACCCTTTGAACATCAACATTCAGCTTTGGCTGCTAGTGATGTGGGATGAAACCTTAGGTGTTTCTTTTATTAGTTGGGTGGCATTTGACTTAAATTTGTAGGGTAATAATTTTTGATGTGTATAATCAAAAAATATGTACAAAGATGTCATGCATTCATCTTTGTATCATATGGTTTTTCAAAACAAAACGCCGTTTACTTATTAGTAGCTCAAATCATCAAATCTTTTAATTGAGGCGTTGAATAAATTACAACATTGCCTTAAGATGCTTCGTATTTATCGTGGTGTACTTGGTAAGTCTAAAATTGACACACAGGCGGGCGTAGGGACGACAGCCGCCGAAGCTGGTTAAAACCGTGCCCCTCTAAGGTCACAATTTAATGCGTACCAACTAGAACCCACTTTATAGTTTGTCAATTTTAGGTCCGCCGCTTCGACCACTTAGTACAGTCGCAATCAATCAACTAAAAGAATATAATTTTCTTGCTAAAATAATTAATGTAGTAAATTTATTATTGCTAGTCTCGCCTGGGAGCAAATTACCGTGCGAAGCGAACCACTGTCGGCACATAAGACTTGGCAATAAACAAAATTACTACAAAGGTTTCATAGTTATTAGTCTTATTTATTTTTTATAATGAAAAAATTACCCTCTTTTGTAGTTTACTATCCATCATAATATAAAACACAAAAGATCAAGTAATTCACAAAAAAAATAAATAAACACATAATAACAAATATATGATCATCCACGATATCATATAGCCACATGCAAACCTTTTTTTCAATAAATCATAATATTAATTCTATGTGTAATTATTAATGTATGTAACTAACAAAACTCCCATTGGTTTTCGAGCTCATTGTACCCAATGGACCACAGCACCAAATAAATTTGGCCGCGTAAGTTTTAGTTAGTTAGATACCACATTGCACATAACCTTTTAATTAATATATTGAGGTCTTCCCCAATTTTAGATTTATTTAAAACATGTAGCATACAAATTCAAACAAAACATACAAATCACACCATGACAAATATGCAAGATTTGTCAAGGATACCATATTGATCACATAATCATGCAACACATATTATTATGTCAATATTAATTGTACGTATCTAATTAATTAGTAACATCACATACGGTACTTACTAATTAATCCCTAAAAATTTTCATGCAATCCTAGGGTTTCTCAAGTTTTAATAAAACAATTAAAACCCTAATATTTAATTAATATGTGTCGAACCAAATTAGGGTTTTACAAAAAAAAAAACAAACCCTAATTATTAATTAATGCATGTAATCTCTACAAGATCCAATTTTTAGGTTTAAGTAATTAATTACAAGTTCTAAACGAGGCTCTCTGATACCACTGTTGGAATATGTGAACTATAAATAAATCATAAACACATAACATCATCAAAAGCACGCAGCGGAATAGATCTACAAGAACATGTAATAAATTAAACAAGACACGTACCTTAATGATTCCTAGCAAGAACAAGGAATCTCTTGAACAAGAACAAATAATATAAACCCTAATTGGGAATATATTGGATCGATCACACCAAAGATCACAAGCTAAAGGAAGCTTGTCACTCGTTCTTGTACACACGTAATAATAGCGTTTCAATGAGAAAAGCTAGTTTCTTGATCACCAACAAACCAAACACTTTAATGCTATTTGCTCAAGTCGAATTCTCTAGTGAGAATAAAAATGTCGACTAGCTCAAGCAAGAGGGAGAAAGAAGAGAAGTTAGGCTTGTAAGGGTTTCAAGAAGTTAAGGGAAAACCAAAACACAATGAATTGTATTTATAGTGTTTCCTTTGCTTCCCCTCCAAGCCAACCGATCGGCCCATCCCTCCCTTAAGGGTTTCCAGCCGACTTCCATACTTCCACAAGGATTCTAGATCCTTCTTTCCTATTTTTCACGTTTAGTCCTTTAACGGTCGTTAGTTAAAACTCCGTTAAATATTAACCGTCGTTAAGTGTTTTAATTGGTGAAATGAATAAATAAATAAATACATGAAATATATAATTATTTAATTATTCATCATTGAAACTCTCACGCTAATGTGTGCAATCCCGAGCCTCGGGTTCGAAACCGGACATACGTATATTTAATGTTTATACACAAAACCTAACACGGTATTCCCTCAATGCTTTCTGATGATCATCAACATCATTTTCACCACTACTATGATTAAGCTTGATATTTTTCATGATAGCAGCAAAATTTCCAACCCGTGGCCTAATCCGATTCTTCCATTTGCTTGCGATAGAGTTGTAGCTTCGATCTGAACCGGTTTCTTTCTTAAAATATGCTATAATCAATTCCCAAAAATGGTTCTTGTTGACAGCGTTACCTCGTTGGGAATTTTCTGAGACATATACCCAAGCTTTACAAAGAGCGACCTCTTCGTCCTTTGTCCAATTAATCTGTTTTTGTGAAGGTTCGACCTTCTTCCCTTTGTCCTTCGCCTTCGCCTTCGTAGCACGTCGGGAAGCGGTTCTTGGTTTGACGGGTGATGTCTCTTCGACATCGTCATCGGCGAAAGAACCGTGGTACGAATCATGGTAAGAACCGTGACCCGAACCTTGACCAATCGACGCATCTTGGGTCGGATATTCTTGCATCTCTTGGTTCGCCATGAAATCATCAAAATTCATATCAAGATCAAGATTCTGAATCGGGAAATATTCTTGATAATGTTGGG
The DNA here is from genome assembly GCA_021014915.2 of Artemisia tridentata subsp. tridentata. Taxonomy (NCBI): domain Eukaryota; kingdom Viridiplantae; phylum Streptophyta; class Magnoliopsida; order Asterales; family Asteraceae; genus Artemisia; species Artemisia tridentata. Next base: position 395,957,061 of record CP139508.1, read on the forward strand.
GAGATTGCAAGAAATCCATGGTAGGCCGATACGACGACCCACTTGGTTCTTGGTAATAACCCGTATTTGGACGATATGGTGGAACAAATGGACGATTCACGGAAAATAGGTTTCGATTTGGGTTGGGTTGTGGTAATCGTGAGGCGTATTCAAAAGAGGGTGCACGAAATCGAATACCCTGTTGTTGTGGTGGTGTTATGCCGTGTAGTTCAAAGTTGTTTTCCGGAGAGAAGTTGTTTTGGGGTAGCCTGGATCGTCGGTTTTTTGATGTGGGAGTGTTTTTGTTTGACATGATTAGAAATGGTTGGATGAGAAGTTGAATTTGAATTATGTTTGAAATTGTGTGTTTGAATGGGTATTTATAAGATGGAAAAAGTTTTTTTTTTTTTTTTTTTTTTTTTTTTTTTTTTTTTTTAATAAAGGGGCAAACGGTAGGATTTTTTTTTAAACATGCAAACAATCGGTCGATTGACCGATCGATACTCACAAAACCAAGCGACCGACCCAAAAAGCGACCTATCCTGCAACCCAATCGACCGATCCCTTGATCGGTCGCTTTCTTTTTTAATTGGCGACCGACTGAAGATTTCTAATGCGTTGTGTGTAGCATAACTTTTTTTCCCATTTTTTTCTTAATATTCAAGACTTTCTTTTTGCCAATGGACAACCTCGATGGACATTGTGTTAATGAATGTCGTCTCTTTCTTTTTATCATGTACCGATGTACGTACTCCATATTCTTGCAACAAGTTTTTCATTAACATCTTAAAAATTTTGCTATTTTGTTTCAAAAGAGGAAAACCAGTCAAATTTTGTTCTAACACTCACTTTTTTTAACAAGTTTTTCATTAACATCTTAAAAATTTTGTTATTTTGTCTCAAAAGAGAATCATCTATCCCACAAATTCTTACACGTATACAAGATATTTTATTCTATGTGAAAAAGATCTTGAAACATAACTCTTAAGAATTAAGATATTTGTGGTCGACTTAATACTTAACCGCATCATCTTTACATACACATGGCACTGTAGTAATCAACGTGTCATAACCAGACCTCACCATCTATCACCACGTGTCACACCTTTCCGCTAAAACAAACTATAAAACTCCTAACACATATCCACTTATTCACAAAAGTCTCTCGTAACAAAATGGATTCCACTACACAAGAACTAAGACACCGAGCCAAAGACGACTCCCCAATCACATCTCAAGATGAAAACATCACAAACACCAAGTCCAAAAAACCGCAACAACTTACCTCGATGCCACATAGCATCATGTCACTTGCAGTAGCGCTAGCGGTCCCGCTAGCGCTAACATTTGCGAACATATCAATGTTCGGATGGAACAACTACAAAACTACCCAAAAGCCCTTTTTTATCCCACCTATATGGGCCTTACATTTGACATGTTTGACATCTGCTTTTGTCATGGGTTTATCGGCCTGGCTTGTTTGGGCTGAACACGGGTTCCATAAGAACCCGTCTGCAATGGGATTCTATTTGGGCCAGCTCGGTTTGAGCTTGTTGTGGGACCCAATATTTTTCAAAATGAATGCAGCAAAAGTTGGGTTACTTGTATGTTTGGCTCAAATGGTGACTATGTTTAATTGTTATCGGATGTTTGGGAAGGTTAATAGGACTGCGGGTGATTTGGTTATGCTTTGTTTGGTTTGGTCTGGGCTTTTAACACTTGTGAACTTATATTTTGTAGTTTGATATGTAGATAAAAGTTGTGGCTTTGTACTATAAAAGGAAGTTTTTTTTTTTTTTGTGGGTTTTTTATGGTATATGATATACTAGTAGACAATAAGGTTAAGTAAATGTATGTGTTACGTTGTAGTACAATGTAGTATTATGATGTGGTACTAATGGTTACACCTTTATCCTTTTACTTTGATGGACTTCTAAAAATCTATAATGTGTATTGTGTTGGTATGAAATACCGGGAGTTCGAATCAAAAAAGACCCTGATGATAATATATTGTCATGTACTTATCGGGTCAATGCAGTCAAAACAGTTTTTGATATGAATAACGAATATTGGATGTTAATATCGATGACATCTATAACAATACTCGAAATGAAAAAATAAATGGGAAGGAAAAGCTCATTTATGGGTCATAAGCTTCAATTTATGCGCCATGTACACAACGAAGATTAGTCTAATGATCTATCGTCTTTAGTGTCTTCAGCAAATATTTTATTTGATCATGTATTTGACAATACATTTTTATAGTACTCTTATCGTTTAAGGAAAGAAAATGAAGTGAGGGAAAAAAAAAAAAAAGAAGTGTTTTCGAGTATGAGGTGAGATCTATGACAATCATATGTTATCTAAAGAACAAAGTAGAAGATCCTAGCCATACAACATCCTTTCATCCAACGGTGGAGATGAAAGCAGAAAATAACAAACAAGGGCAAAAACGTAATTCTTGCTCATTTAAATATAAAAACCCATTTTTCACTTTTTTTTTTTTAAAACAACATATCTTGCAAACGGTAAATCTTCAAACTACGAAAAATACACCATCGCGACGAGAATTAAATTATCTTTTTATAGATATGCACTTTTGTATAATTTTGACGATTTTTTTTTTTTTCAAAATTTTCGTCTAGAAAAATCACACGTGATTTACTCATTTATAAAAGAAAAGAGTAAATCACACGGATCACACGTGATTTACATTTTTTCGTAACAAAATAAAACAATAGAATCACACGTGATTTCACAAATTTGTTTTATAAAAGAAAGGAATAAGCTGATTTGATATTAAAGATCACATGTGATTTATTACTTTGAAGATACACGTGACTTGTGAAATCATACGTGATTTTTTCTTTTCTTTTTTTGTAACCCGAGTTTCCGAAATCACATATGATTTTTTAATGTGATTTATAAAATCACACGTGATTCGTTTTTTGTTGTGATGTAAATCACTTGTGATTCGTGTGTAAATCACATGTGATTTACATCGATACACCCATCTCCACTCTCCAATCCAATTATATTACCATCTGATTCTTGTAAAAGATAAAGCTTGTAAGCTCTTCCTTTTTTCATTATTGTGCCTTCCATTTCATTTCATTTTAATTACTTACACACAACTATCTCCACTCTCCAATCCAATTAAATATATAAAAAAACACATTCACCTTTGTATCAATTACTTTTTATAAAAATTAGCTGATACAACCATCTCCAAACCAACAACTTTTTATAAAAAACTAATTGTATATTATATCATGCTCTTAGTAAGCACCACCCATCTATAAACCCATTTCCCCTTTGTATCAATTCAAGCAAATCTCTAATAAGCTTAATGGAAACGATAATTCCAAAAATAATAACAGTGAACGCATCAAGCTCAACATTGGTGGCAAGCTCTTCGAAACCACAATCTCCACTATAGAAAATCAAAACTTCACAAACATCTTCATCTCCGCTTGAAGCAAACATCTTCAACTCCGACGAATCACCGTCACCAAACCACCACCACGTCGTCGATGCCGCGTTGTAGATATGTGGATTCTCCGGCGAATCACCATCACCAAACCATAAAAAATCAAATTATTTAGTAAAAGATTTGGTTATTATTGGGTTTGAAAAAGTTTAGATCTAATGATGAAGATGAATGTTTGGTGTGAAAGAGAGAGATAGAGTCTGCTTATGTGTGTGTAAAAAATGAGTGAGTATGTGAGTGTTAGTGTAAATAAGATAGGATATAATAAGTTACAAAACTACCCCTGCAGCTAATTTAATAATATGTGATACAAATAAATGTTGCCGTCGGATGAAAGGGAATGAAGGGTCATGATTGCATCATTTGATCTTTAGATAAATTGTGTTCTGCAATGAACTTTTTTGTTTCGAGTATTACTTGATGCTTAAAGAAGGTAAGTAAAGATAATTAAGTGAAAAAAAAATGTGCTTTTGAGTATCGTTTAAGGAAAAGAAAGAAAATAAAAATGATTGAAAAAGAAATGTGATTTTTTGTTGATTTTAAAGTAATATATTTTATCTTAAAATTAATCTGGAAATGTATACTTTATATTATAATTTTACTTTTTTTACTAAAAAGAGTATCACGTTTACGGATGGAAAGTATAGAAAATGAAATGGAAAAAAAAAATATATGTTCTTGAGTATCATTAAAGGAAAAAAAGAAAATAAAAATAATTGAAAAAGAAATTTGGTTTTGTTGATTTTGAATTAGAATATTTTATCTTAAAGAAAATGTATACTCCGTACTTTATATTCTTTTACTTTCTTTACTAAAAAAGAGTTATCGCATAAAGAAGGAAAATAAAGTAAATGAAGTGAATATGTTCTTTTACTTTCTTTACTACAAAAGAGTATCACATAAAGAAAAAAAGAGTATCACATAAAGAAGGAAAATAAAGTAATTGAAGTGAAAAAGATCGATGTGTTTTCGAGTATTAATTAAAAAGAAAATAAAAAAAAAAAAAATGACTGAAAAAGGATGCTTTAATTAATTTTGAAGTAAAATATTTCTTTTTAAAAGTGATTAAATTGTCAAACTTTACGGTGTCGACACATATAAAGGTGGAGTGCAAAACTTGAGGGTGTTATAGAAAACACATGAAAGTGCTTCAAGCCAAAGGGTGCCATTTGTCGCTACCATTAGATGGATTTATATAATAATCTATATTTATCTATATCTATATCTATATATTCTAATATACAGCAGTTGAAAAAGACAATGAATGCCCCTATTAAAAAGTGATTCTGAAATTCTAGAGTGTCTAAATTAGTAATTTTACCCACAAATTTAAATTCAACCAATACATTTTATATCTAAAATTACGGAAACTAAATAAGGAAGCAAATTAAAAAAAAAAAAAAAAAAAAAAAAAACGTAGGAGGGAAGCCACCAATTTTTCGGTGACAACCCATCTTTTCCTCACCCATTCTAACTCACGAATACCACTAACCCTAACCCACTCATTGAACCCTAACCCACCAATCCACCCTAAATGAAACCCTAACAATAAAATCATCAACGCCGCCGACAGCCACCATCCCTCCCAAACATATTCATCCGGAAATCGAGCTATGTTTCATGATTATATCCGAAGTAAGTTCAATAATCTATTTATTTAAATTTATTTGATATTATCACAACCTATCAATACATATTCTATTTTTTTTTCAAATATTTGTGAAATCTTATCACAAATTTGGAAACGAGTAAGTATCTGTCTCTTTTACAATGTTATCTTGATGATTTCTAAAATATTTTCAGCAAAGCGTATCATTTGTGATAAGATCAATGCACACCATGTGTTTGATGAAATGTATGTGAAGCTAAATTCATAATCAATTGAACTTTTTTTATTGTTTAGGTTGTCGAGTTCACTTATTGAACCTGATACGAAGCGGAATCTTTATGAAGGCAAAACAAAGTCAACAGCAGGTAAATCATTTTATGATTTTTGCTCCTCTCTTGGTCAATGCTTATTTTAAAGGTTAAAGACCAATTTAGACGGGGTGTGTGTTTCCATCATCAATCTTTGTAGCATTCATATGTTATCACTGTGGCTTCAATGACCACCATCCTAAGGATTGTCTAATGGACAACTGTTGTGAAATTTGTGGAGATCCCACTCACAACACCTCAGGACATGAGAAGGTCATTCAAACCAGAAGAGGTATGACCAAGTCATCCTCTCAGTCTACTGAGTCTACCTCTGCAATCAAATGCAAAACCTGTGGTAGCTCAGTCATAGAAAGCTACTAAAGTCAAGCCCTCCAAAATGAGGGGTCATAGAAAGAACTAACTCAGTTTACCATTTGTGCAGAGGCATGCCAGGGAGCCAGTTTGGCATCTAGATAATGGATGTTCAAGGAGCATGACTGGTGTGAAAGAATATATGCACAAATATGTAGAAGAACCAGGACCCAAGGTGATATTTGTTGATAATTCATCATGTCTCACTGAAGGTTATGGTTCAGTAAACTGTAGTGGTATAGTCTTTACTAGGATAGCTTATGGCAATGGTCTTAAGTACAATTTGATCAGTGTCAGTCAACTATGTGATGCAAAGTACATAGTTCAGTTTGATGATAAGCAAGGAACCATCTTCAATGCAAATAAGGAAGTTGTCCTTATTGCTCCAAGAAGGCAAGATGTTTATGTGTTAGACATGACCAGTCTAACTCAGAATGGAACTTGTCTCTTTGCTCAGGCCACTGAAACCCTCAACTGGCTTTGGCATAAGAGACTCTCCCACCTGAACTTCAAAAACATAAACAATCTTGTAAAACAAAACAAGGTCCTTGGCTTACCATCATTTGTGTTTTCAAAGGATAAACCTTGCTCTGCCTGTGAAAAAGGTAAACATCATAGAGCATCCTTTAAAACCAAAACAAACTTTTCCATCAGGAACTACCTTCATCTTCTCCATATGGATCTCTTTGGGCCCATCAGTCCTAGATCCATTAACCATAAGAAGTATACTCTGGTCATTGTGGATGAATACTCAAGATACACTTGGGTTTACTTCCTGATCAAAAAGAGTCAGGCAGCTGAAACAATCATGTCCTTTGTCAGGAACATTGAAAATCAAAATGACATTAAAGTCAAACAGATTAGGACTGACAATGGGACAGAGTTTAAAAACTATGAACTTGAATGTTTCTGTGATGAGAAAGGAATTTCCCAAAAATTTTCCTCTCCTTACATACCTGAACAAAATGGTGTTGCTGAAAGGAATAATAGAACACTCATTGAAGCTGCCAGGACAATGCTAAATGGATCAGTCCTTTCCAAACACTTTTGGACTGAAGCAGTCAAAACTGCCTGTTATACACAAAACAGATCCATCATTGTCAAGAGACATAGCAAAACCCCTTATGAGTTATTCAAGGGAAGGATCCCTGACCTCAGTGGAAGAAATAGGAATTGATGATTCATCAAGATACCCTCCTGATGAACATCATCCTGACAATGATCCTTCCACTCAGTACCAAGCAAATGCTGACATCTCCTACTACATCATCCCTCACAACCTTCCTTACCCAACCATCACTGAGTTTGTTGAAGCACAAAGAAGTACTGATACAATCCATCAGTCTGAACACAGTGCTCAGGAACCAAACAATCTCAGTGATCAGTCAACCCAGTCAGACACTCAAGATGCTGTAAATCATCATGTGTCTGCACCAGACCCCACAAATCAGGCCTCCTCAAGTTCTAATCAGTTTTCAAGATCACAGGACAGTTGGACTAGGTCTCAGGATATTGAACTTGTCAATATAATTGGAGAGCCTACTGAAGGCATGCTCACTAGAAGCATGGCTGCACAATTAAGAGCAACCTCTGCCAATGAATGCCTATTTGTAGATTTCATCTCTACAATTGAACCCAAAAGTGTCAAAGAAGCACTTACATATCCAAGTTGGGTTCAGGCCATGCATGATGAACTGGAACAATTTGACAGAAACAAGGTAATGACCTTGGTCAAATGTCCTGAAGATGTTTCAGTCATTGGCATGAAATGGGTGTTCAAAAATAAATCTGATGAAAATGGCATAGTCATTAAAAACAAGGCCAGACTTGTAGCCAAAGGCTATAATCAACAAGAAGGCATTGACTGTGAAGAAACATTTGCACCAGTGGCAAGGATGGAAGCCATCAGAATCTTCCTTGCATTTGCAACCTACATGAACTTCAAAGTATACCAAATGGATGTAAAAAGTGCATTCCTAAATGGCTCACTGAATGAAGAAGTTTATGTTCAGCAACCTCCTGGATTTGAAAGTAGTGAGTTTCCTGACTATGTCTGCAAGCTTAACAAAGTCCTTTATGGACTGAAACAAGCACTCAGGGCATGGTATGAAACTCTCTCAGCCTTCCTGATCCAAAACAAATTTGTCAGAGGCAAGATAGAGAACACATTGTTTATCTACAGGACAAATAATGATGTCATACTTGTACAAGTATATGTTGATGACATCATCTTTGGCTCAACAAATTATAAACTTTGCAAACAGTTTGAAAAATTGATGGCAAAGAAATTTGAAATGAGCATGATGGGAGAACTGACTTACTTCCTTAGACTGCAAATCAAGCAGACTGATAAAGGAACCTCTATCAGTCAAGGGAAGTATGTCAGAAGCCTACTGAAGAAGTATGAGCTCAGTGACTGTGCCTCAGTCAAAACTCCCATGGTTCCCCCAAACAACCTTGGTCCTGACCTTACTGGAAAACCAGTGAATCAAACTCTTTTCAGAGGAATGATTGGGTCACTGATGTATCTACTTGCATCAAGGCCTAACATCCAATTCTCAGTCTGTTTGTGTGCCAGATATCAATCTGACCCAAGAGAATCTCATCTCACAGCTGTGAAAAGGATACTCAGGTACCTGAAAGGTACTCCAAACCTTGGATTATACTATCCAAAATGTCCAGGCTTTGATCTCAAAGGATACTCAGACTCTGACTATGCTGGATGCAACATGGACAGAAAAAGCACCTCAGGCTCCTGCCAAATTCTTGGTGGGAAAGTAGTCTGTTGGAGTGCTAAGAAGCAACAATCAGTTGCCATGTCCTCAGCTGAAGCAGAATATGTTGCAGCTGCCAGTTGTTGTGCAAATGTACTCTGGATGAAAAGTAAACTCAGTGACTATGGAATCCAGTATAAGATGGTTCCCATCTTTTGTGATAACACCAGTGCAATTGCCATCTCAAACAACCATGTTCTTCATCAGAGAACAAAACATATTGATATTAGATATCACTTCATCAGGGACCATGTCATGAATGGTGACATTGAATTACACTTCATTCCTACTGAATATTAGCTAGCTGATATATTCACCAAACCATTGGATGAACCAACTTTCACAAGACTGAAAGCTGAATTAGGAATGTTGGATATTGAGAATCAGTCCACTGATTGAATCCATCCAACTAAGTATAAATTCTGAAAAACCCAGGTCCCTGACTCAATATGTTCCTCAGTGAAAAAGATCACTGAATCACCTTCCCTGAACCCCTCACTGAATGAAAAGTCATTCAGGGCCCTCAAAATGACATTCAATGCTAACTTAAATGCTCTAAGTACCTAGTTAGTAAATGTCCGAGGTTGGTAACTGAATTCTTATTTAATATAAGAATATTTGTTCTTTTGCCTTCTGGCATCCACCTCTGGGCCCCCACTTACCCACTTGGCATTTAATGCCTCTTCTCTCACATAAAAAATATGTGATGATGTAATCTCTGCAAACTACACCTTTTGTAGACGGCACAACTGTTCACTTCGACAGTTGCGCAAAAACCGAGAAAGTGGAGTAGTTGTGCATTAAATGCGGATCCCAAACGTTTTATACAAAACGGTTTTCAAAAATATCTTTTGAGAAAATAAACCGCTTAATGCCCAAAACACCCTCCTCTTCACTTCCCTATAAATATCCCCTCACAAATTAAACACACACACGCTTTTTAGAAAATCTTAAGAAAATTCTTGCCCTTTTTCTTCCAAAAATTTTGTGTGTGTGTTTACCATCTTTAGAAAATCAGACCATTTTGTTCTTGCAAACCCAAGACCGCCCAACAGAAATGGCTACTTCTAAGGCTATTACCTACGCCCCAAATGTGGAATTCACAATGGAGGGCGTAGACATGACAAAAAACAACGTTGTAGGAAATTTTGCTTACCCCGAACAATTTTGGGCGTACAAGAATGTGGTTAAATACCTTCAAAACTGCTTTCTTGCTACAGCGTTTACAAAAACCCCCTCAGTCATATATGACTATCTGAGGGAATTCTGGTGTACTGCAGTGGCAACGAGCCCTAAGAACACCAAAGACTCAATAATTACTTTCTCAGTGATGCATGGGAGAAGGACCCTCTCCCTTGATTACCAAGCCTTCATCAAGGCCACAAGCCTTGATTTCGCTGAGAACTTTGAACCTCAGCCCACTGACCAAGAAGTAAAGGCCGAATTGCTTTTACTTGGGCCACATGACCCAAAACAACCTGATGTGGCCCCAGGAACCCTCTTGGCCAAAGCGCCAATCATCAAGACCTGATTCCCACCTGCCTGGAGGATCCTGATGACTTTTGTCATTCAGGTCCTTGGAGGCAATAAATCTTCCATGGAGCAATTGAACACATCACAACAAATGGTTGTGTTCAGCCTCCTGGAGGGTAAAAAGATAGACATCGGAGGAATAATCTTCCGTGACCTCGTAGCCAAGCTCTTAGAAAAATCTAGGCAAAAACACTTGTCTTACCCTAGGTTCATTTCCTGTGCGCTTTAGGCCATACTAGGCTCTGATTATGTTAGGTCTGACGTTGAGGGATCTAAACCTGACGTCCTACATAAAGCCAACTTTTCCAGAGACCTCACTGAGGTACAACCAGTCTCCCTGACCACATACATGTTGTTGGTCATTCAGGGAGCAAATGCTGTCTCACCTATTCCTTCTCCTACAAAGCAGAAGGAGAAGAAGAAAAAGAAGGCAGGGTCCAAGAAGGTGGTTAAACCCAAATCACTCGTCCTTGAGACTTCTGCCTCAGAGCCCAAAGAAGGGCAAACAATGGCCAACGGAGGGTACTGAGAAATCATCCTCAGTGTCCTCGGGCAAAACCCTTCCTTATGGCTCTACTGATATACACAAGTCAGTGGGGTCAGGAACCTTTACCCTCTCACATCCCGATGAAGGCAATAGTCAATCCCAACCTTTGCCTGAGGGAGTACAGGGTCCTGAATCCTCGGTAGAGCAGCACTACTCTACTGAGAAGGGGACCCACACCCAATCACATCCTGCTTACGGTCCTGAAAAATCACAATCAGGATCTCAGGGAGTAAAGGACCCCAAATCCTCAGAAGGGCAGTACAACCCTGATGGGAAGGGGGTCCACCAACAATCACAATCAGTGCCTCATGATAGTACTGGAGAACACCCGCCAGTCCTTGAAGGCACTCAGGGGGACAAAGACTCAAAGGGATTAAAATCACCCGCTGATACGGAACCCAAAACCCCTCATGGCGGATCCAGTCACTCAGGAACTGACTCCAAGGTCCAGGCTGAGCAAACCCACTCAGTACACTTGGAGGGGTCAGAACCTGGCTACAACAAAGGTGAGCCCTCTTCTGAGGGGGAGCCGGATTCCCGCAGGGTTCCTACTCTGGCAGATCTAGAAAGACTGTTGGACGATGTGTCAGAGGAGGAAATGGTTGATTTTGGAGATGAAGACATTTTTGGTGCTGAGGAGGAAATGGAAACTGAAACATACAACTCTCCTCCGCACCCTGAAGAACAACAATCATCTCCTCCTCCTGAGGATCAACAACCCCTCACCATAACCAACCCAACAACATCATCATCATCAGGTCACTCCTCTGCTCCCGCTACTCCTCAGTGGTTGCAGAAGTATGATAACATTCTTCCACTCACGGAAAGGCAACTAGTCAAGTTCCTCCGCAAGGCCAACCATGCCCTCTTCCGTGAGCTTACTAAAGAACAATGGATCCAGCATACTGAAGCGGCAATCTCCTATGCCGACTTCAGGGCTACTGTTGAAGAATCACAGGGTAAAGTACTTCAGGTTACCAAACTCACTAACAAACAACTAGGTGACCTGAGGGAATCTCTCGATTATATGGGGACTGAACAAGACAAGCAACTCTCCAACATACTGAAGGCTCTTGATCATATTCAGGAAGAGCTCGGAGATGTTCCCACCCTGATAACAAAGCTGAAAGAGTACATGGATACTCAGACCACCACCTCCACCAACATTACTGAGCTTCTAAAGCTTCTTCAGGGGGTGGATCTCAAAACCATCAGGTCTCATCAAGATTTTATTCATCAGTTAGCAGCTGATTCCAAGGAGTACCTGAACACAATATCCTCAGCCTTTGATCAGCTCTCACTACTAGAAAAAGGGCTATTCTTGACGCGCATTTGGCGTCAAGAAGAGGTCTGATGACTCGCAAATGCCCGTCAAGGATGGACCAGTCATAAAGCTTCATGACTCGCATATGTGCGTCATCCCTCTATGACGCGCACTTATGACCCACGTTTTATGACTCTCCTTTTTGCGTGTCATTACCCTTAAAATCATTTTTTTTTTGTTTTTTAAAACTTGATTATATACATAATTACTGACAATAAACCTGATAATTGTACAAAATTAACGCATTTCATATATATCAAAACCATGCGTTACCAATTCATTACATAACAATTCATGTCAAAATATATACCGATAATTAGTTAAAGTTACTACAATGTACGATTTCTACCTAAAAATGAAATTCGACACATAAATTGCCCATTCTTCTCGAATATCGTCGAAATCCGCATCCGTGTACTCATTGCTATCACCACCAATCAGAGCTGTATTCCACTTGTTAACAATTTTTGTGAATGTTGTGGACCCTGAACTCATAAGAATTTGCCTCACACGATTCTCAAACACTTTCATGTGTTCATCATCAACTCATAAGAAAGCAACTTGCTAGGATGACTTGACACACGATTAAGGTGGTTAAACCTTCTAACTTTGTGTGTATGATATGTTGTGTTAAAATGATTAAGTGCGCGGAATTCACTCAACCAAACTTAGAAGGTTGTGTATGTTATGGAAATGGAATTGTTATGTTTGTTAGTTAGCAATGAACACATATAAAGATTATCACCAAACGATTCAATATTATTAAAGATAATAATACGAGTGATCTTGAAATATCACTAGGGTTACAACCTTGAATCCTTTGTTTCTATCACTTGTGATATATTTGTGTTTGTTCTAACAGTTATGCATGTTCTAACGTATGCATGGACTAACTCTTAATACTTCTTTATTTTTCACACACACACTTAATATCACTAGTCTAAGATCTCTTTTATAGTCAAAAGATCTTTACAAATTGCTTAAAGTCTTGACCGACTTACTTGGTTAACTTATCCTATTGAGTGTCAGTACATCAGATACAACATGTATCTATGTATACAACTTGTTAACTAAGCACATGGAGAAAGATATTATCTACCGTATATTGTTGACCAAAATACAATAAATATCTTTTCGATCTTATCCTTCTATCAGCAGAGTTGTTCATTATCAGCAGGAACAATCTATCGCTATCAGCAGAATCATCAGCAGAGTTGTTAAGCCTATCAGCAGAGTGAAATGCTCTATCAGCAGAATCAACATCATCAGCAGAAACCGTTTTGCACTATCAGCAGAATTATACTTAGAGTAGAATTCGATATTAAACATCTTGAATTTTTAATTCCCAACAATCCTCCCCTAAACATGTGAATCCTTTCAAACATGTTTCTGAATTAAATCTTCTGAATTAAATCTTGGATTGAAGATCTTTCAAACACTTATGTTCTTCAAGATTGAATATCTTCTCAGTAATTCATCTACTTTGCTCTTCTTTGACTTTAGCAATATTAAAACATATTGAACCTATCTTGGACTAAAAGATGGTGCAATTTCCTTGGATGGAGGAATTATAAGAGGCAATGATGCTGTGTATCTTGGATGCTTGTTTCAACAAGTGAAATCATCTAACCAGCATGTCTTTGAAGTGAAATTGAAACCTTTCTTCGTTTGATCTAGATAGAACTTTCTCCTTTGGAATGTTCTTGTCATTTTCAACCTCCTCATCATCTTGTATGCTCTTGTCTTCTCCTTCCATATATTGTATTATCTTCCTTTTCTGGGCCATTATTTCCTCCCCTGAGATTGTTACCTCCCCTGAAGCAAATAACGTTTGTTTCATCCTCCCCTTGTTTGGAAGATCTCACTATGTACCTTTGACTGATCTATCAATGTGAACTTGTTGTCAGACAATATTGTACATGAAGCCATCAATTCCTTAAGAGTTTAAGTTACTGCCCTCATCACTTCTAGGTGTGTTAACTCCTATGAGAGGTGATTCATTGGACATTTGACTCTTGGTCCATCAATGGATGGTTTTTGTGAGTCCCTTGAAAAATCCTTTTTTAAGAAACTTTTGCCTTAGCAGTATGTTCATGATTTTAGAATTGAAAAATCATACTGCTTCCAACCATTTTGAAAGGACTAAGTGTATAACAGACACTCAATCATAATTTCGGTTTAAAGCAACCTCTGGTTGTGTGAGAACCAATATTTTTCAGTTATAAATAACTGCCTGTGTAAAGATAAATCTATTCAAAAGATTTTCTTGACAGGGTTTCCAGCTCGTGGCATTTGTTACCTCTAACACAAGTGTTAGATTCACTTTTGCTCGCTGTTCTTTCTATCAGATGTCCTCAGACTTGCACATTATACTTAAAAGTATAAAATGATAGAAAGTGAGTTGTATCAGTTACTATCTGATCAACTAAGTCATCAATTCAATGTGAAATATCATAACTAGATTTCAAGAAAGAAGTTGTAAGGAGCTTTAAAGTCCCAAACTCAGTCCATCATAAACCTATTATGGTCAGCAGCTAATATCTCAATCCTGCTGTTTCCATTTCACTTGAAACATCCTTTGTGTTTATATATTCATACCTGAAATTGTTAGACTAAAACCAAAAGAACAATGTACAAAGTACTTGTCTTGCATTAGTATAATCATAAGACCAACTATATGAATAACACAATTTTAATTTTGTACTAGCAGCACCTTGTGTGCTGTAGCAGTACCTTATGATATATTAGCAGTACCGTATGAATCAGTAGCAACAACAAAAATTTATTTACATAAACACATTATTTGAAAAATTTAAAGATTAAGCATTCCAATACTTGCTACCAAGTACTGAAACCTTGAAACATCAAAAGCTTTTGTTAGCAGATCTGCAAAATTATGTTCTGAAGCAATTTTAAGAACTTGAATTAATCTTTTCTCATTGCAGTCTCTTATAAAGTGATGTCTAATTTCAATGTGTTTTGTTTTAGAATGTTGCACTGGATTTTTAATAATACAAATTGTACTACTATTATCAATATGAATAACAGTGTTTAAGAAATTGTACCCATAATCAAGGAGTTGGTTTTGAAGCCATAGAACTTGACTAGAGCAACTTGCAGCAGCTATGTATTCAGCTTCAGTTGTTGAATTTGCCACACTTGTTTGCTTTTTACACTGCCATGAGACAAGTCTACACCCAAGGAATTGACATCCTCCAGTTGTTGACTTTCTGTCCAAGCTAGCACCAGCATAATCACTATCCGAATATGCTACCAAGTCAAAAGGAGATTCCTTTGAATACCATAGACCCAACCTTGGTTGACCCTTGAGATATCTAAAAATTCTCTTGACTGCAGTTAAATGAGAAACCTTTGGAGTAACTTGAAATCTTGCACAAACACAAACAGGAAACATGATATCAGGTCTAGATGATGTAAGATACATCAAAGAGCCTATCATAGATCTGTAATTGTGTACATCTACATTCTCTCCATCTTCATCTTTCAGAAGGTGCTTCTCAGAATCCATTGGTGTGCTTGCTATTTTTGAATCAGCAAATTGAAATTTTCTAAGTATCTCTGCAACATATTTGTCTTGACTAATAAATATGCCTTCAGATGATTGCTTAACTTGCAAACCCAAAAAGAATGTAAGTTCTCCCATAGAACTCATCTGAAACTTATCTTTCATAAGCTTCTCAAACTCTAAACACATTTCTTTCCTAGTAGATCCAAAGATAATGTCATCCACATACACCTGCACTAACAGAAGATCCTTCTTGTGCTGTTTGATGAAAAGTGTCTGATCAATCTTTCCTCTTTGAAATCCATTTTCTAATAAGTAGGAAGCTAGTGTTGCATACCAAGCTCTTGGTGCCTGATGAAGGCCATAGAGAGCTTTCACTACTCTGTACACTTTGTTTGGATGTAATGGATCAATGAAGCCAGGAGGTTGTGAAACATATACCTCTTCTCCAATTTCACCATATAAAAATGCACTCTTGACATCCATTTGGTAGACTGTGAAGCCTAAAAATGAAGCATAAGCTAGAAACAGCCTAATTGCCTCAATCCTTGCTACTGGAGCATAAACTTTATCATAATCTATCCCTTCTTCTTGTGTGTACCCTTGTGCTACTAATCTAGCCTTATTCTTGATCACAATTCCTCTTTCATCCCTTTTGTTCTTAAAAACCCATCTAGTGCCAATTACCTTCACACCTGTAGGTAAATCAACTAGCACCCAAACCTTTTGAATCTTGAACTGAAGAAGCTCTTCTTGCATAGCCTCTAACCAGCTTGAATCATCTAGGGCTGTAAGAATATTCTTTGGTTCAGCTTGTGAGAGAAAACATACAAACAAACAAGAGTTTAAAAGCTCATGTTGTTTTGAAGCATAAAGGGCATCAAGAAGCCCTTGTTGGTCTGAAGACTTCAATTGTTGTCTTGTCTTCATACCTGACTGTATATCTCCAATCACATGATCCAGGGAATGAACTTTGTGAATTCTTGATTGTGGTGTAGTAGGAACTTGATAATTTGATGAAAGATTGTTGTAATCCACCTCATTATCTGAGAATTCTGCCTCTTTTGTTTCTGAAGGGCCAGCAGCAGAGTCATTTGGCCAAACAGCAGAATCAGATAGCTTATCAGCAGAGTCATCAGCAGAAACAGATACACTACCAGCAGCAACAGAAATACTACCAGCAGAAACACTTTGTTGTTCCTGAGTTCCATACTCTTTACTTTCATCTTCAACACTTTCTTTAGCTTTGCTAGAAGAAGATTCATCAGTTGTCGAAGTTGATTCCACAATTTTACTTGACCATATTGGCATTATCACATAATCTTGATCTTTCTCTAACTCTGCCTCATTTGTTGTATTTGAACCTGCAAAATCATTAGTTTCTGCAACAAAAGGCACATAATTCATTGAATTTGTTAGATATTCCAGATCAAATAGCCATTTTGGTCCTTGACCTTCTACATTGGATTTGTTTTCTAAAAACTCCACATGTAGATTTTCTTCTACTATTTCTTTTCTTGTGTTGTAAACTCTAAAAGCTTTGCTATTAAGAGAATAACCAACAAAGAAACCTTCATCTGCCTTACCATCGAATTTTCCTAAATGGTCTAAGGTATTGAGAATTGTCACATGACATCCAAAAGGTCTAAGAAATCCTATTGCAGGAGTTCTACCATTAAAAAGTTCATATGATGTCTTATTGTGAGGCTGCACAACTAAAACTCTATTTTGAACATAACAAGCAGTGTTGACTGCCTCTGCCCAAAAGTTTATTGGTAGCTTAGAATCAGCTAACATTGTTCTAGCAGCTTCAATTAGTGTTCTATTCTTTCTTTCAGCTACACCATTCTGTTGTGGTGTTCTAGCAACACTAAATTCTCTCTTAATACCTTTTTCTTTGCAGAAGTCATCCATAACTCTATTCTTAAACTCTGTCCCGTTATCACATCTAATGACTTTTACTTTCTTGCTTACTTGGTTTTCTATCTGAGTAATGAAGTCCTTAAGGATGCTTGATGTTTCATCCTTAGTGGCTAAAAAGAAAACCCATGTAAATCTACTATAGTCATCAGTAATAACTAGACAATATCTCTTATGCATTATGCTCATCACTGAAACAGGTCCAAATAAGTCCATATGAAGCATAAACAAAGACTGATTGATAGAGTTAAAAATTTTGGGCTTACAAGTGGCTTTGTGTTGTTTGCCTTTTAGACAAGCAATGCATGTTTGATCATTTTCAAATCTTTTGTGAGGTAAACCTCTTACCAAACTATTCTTAACAATTTTATTTATGGTTTTGAAGTTAATATGACCAAGCCTTCTATGCCATTTCATTGATTCTTCCAATGTAGCCTTTGCAACAAGACAAGTTAAATTCTTTTTAGGAATAATATTCTTCATGTCTACACTGTACATATTGCCCTTTCTAGGAATTCTAAGAAGTACTTGACTTTCATCAGGCATCTTAAAATCAGGAGAAAGTACAAGACATTCAGTCTCACAGAAAAGAACATTATTCTTTTTGTCACACATTTGTGAAACACTAAAAAGATTATAATTTAGCTCTTTTACATAGTACACATCTTCAAAATCTAAATTTCCGGTTTTGATTGTACCTTTACCAGAAATTTTCCCACGAACACCCCCTCCAAAGGTAACATATCCTCCATTGAAAGCTTCAAAATCTGAGAGATAAGATATGTTGCCTGTCATGTGCCTAGAACATCCACTATCTGAGTATCCTTGATCCTCTTCCTGATCATATGAATGTCCCTGCACATGAATAAGAGTGTTAGTTTCTTTTGGGGATCCAAGCCATTACTGACTTGGATCTGCCTCTTGCATCAATGTAATTGAATCTTTTAAGAATAGTTGATGCAACATTGGATTTATGAATCCAACATGCTGAGGCCTTAACAGCATTTGCCCTTTTTCCCTTATCAGCAGAGTGAACCACACATTTATCAGCAAAATCTGCTAACTTTGTAGTTCTACCCTTTGGTTTCCAAATTTGTTTATGGACCACTGATTTTGATTGAATGGGACTTAGAACAGTTGTAGGTGCATGTTTGAAAAATGTTTTTGCACCCTTAGCTGTTGATTTTGGGTTAATAGTCATAAATGGTCGAGCAGCAAAATAAAATTTGCTATCAGCAGGATCATTTGGTCTATCAGCAGAATCAGATTTTGAGATAGACTTGCTTTTGACTACTCTGGGGTTTGATTTCTTAGAACTAGAGTGAAAGTGAGATTTAGTTGTCTGCCTTTTGAGATTCACTTTATGGTTTTCATACCCAGATACCCATTGGTTGCAGAAAGCTGCAAGATGGTCAAAACTACCACATGTATAACAAGCTTTATTATAAAAATCAAAGTCATCACCTAATTAGTTAGACTTGAGGTTGTTCCAATTCCTTTGGTTACCTCTGGGCTTGTTGGTGGTTCTGTATTGCTCACAATATCTATCTGGTTGCCTAACATGCTTAATGTTTGTATGAGGCCTATCAGTATTGTGTTTGACTACCTTAGGAACACTTGTTCCTACTTTCTTAACCACTTCAGGTTTAGACATAACCTGTTGTTCTTCATCATCACTATCAGTTGTACAATTTTCAACAACTATAGCATCTCCTTTCTTAGCAAAGGACACCTTGTCCTGATAATGTAAAGTTTTATCTAAACTTTTACTTATCTTTGCTACCTTAAGACTCTTACTAGTCTTAGAACCATATTCCATGATTGGTTCTTGGAACTCAGCTAAGCCTGTATGTGCTAGGTCAACACCTGGAGGTGAAGGAACACCTCTATATGGTGGAGGAACAGTTTTGTAACCTACACCTGAATTAGCTTTATCAATTACCTGAGCTTCCCAAATCTTATTCATTCCTTCCGAGGCATGTGCTAGAGTATCTATAGTTACCTTAACATTTTCTTTTTCAG
The DNA here is from genome assembly GCA_021014915.2 of Artemisia tridentata subsp. tridentata. Lineage (NCBI taxonomy): Eukaryota > Viridiplantae > Streptophyta > Magnoliopsida > Asterales > Asteraceae > Artemisia > Artemisia tridentata. The sequence continues at coordinate 395,976,465 of CP139508.1, forward strand.
TTTTGACTTTAGATAACTGTCTACTTTGATCATTAAGTAGTTCATCTCTAAATGCTATTCCTCTTTTTAAAGCATTTAAGTCATCAGTAAACGTAGATTCATTCCTTTTATAATGAAGAATCTGTTTTTCTAGAACTCCTACACACCTCTTGTGATTAGCTAAATTATGAAGGGCATCAATTAACTCTTCTCTAAAAGCGTCAAATCTCTTTTTAATGTCTTCATAATTTTTAAGATTAGGACATGAATTAGAACAAGTAGGAATAGTATCTACCTCTGAATCAGAAGAAGCCATTAGAGCAAATTCAGTGGCCATAAGAGCAGCATTTGGTGGTGCATCTTCTTCAGTAGCCATAGAGCTCCAATCATATCCAATACCATCAATAGCCAGCATAGCCTTCGGCTCTTCCACCAGTACTTCCTTATTCCTTTCTTGTTTATACCAAGTGTTCCTATTATCCTGCTTCCTTGGGCTTCTACATTCTTTAGCAAAATGTCCCAACCTATGACAGTTAAAACATTCTACTTTCTTCTTATCGAACCCAGCAGTATCATTACCATTTATGGTAATTTGCTTTCCAGTTATCTGCCAAAACTTCTTAGCCCTCATGCTAAGTAAAGCAACTTGCCACTTAATATCCATCTCTTCCAAATCATCACCATCAACCTGCTCAAGGTCTTCATGATTTAAAGGAGAACCACTAGCTTGACTGGTTATAAAGGCATAAAATGTTGGATCACTAAGTCCAGCAATATCCTTTTGTACACTAGTAGAAGGACCACCATAAGTAACATTAGAAACACTTTCAACTTCATCTACCTCTTCTGTATGACTAACACTAGGAACTGATAGGAGTGCAACATTCCCAGAACTAGTACCATAATTTCCACCTCTCTTTAGACTTTGTTCAACAATTTTGAAGTTGTTGAACAAATCATTGAGCTTCATTGTTTCAATTTCTGGCTTGTTCATCCAGACAATAACATGAGTATGGAATTCACTAGGTAGACTTTTCAAGAACTTCATGTTGAGATCTTCCATCTCAGTCTCAACACCCAACACAGCTAACTGACTTACAAGCTTGTGTAGTCTTGAAAATAGTTTGTCAAGAGACTCATTACTAAAAGCAGTAAAGTTTTCAAATTGGTGCTTTAGTAAAGTCTTCTGTGTCTTTTTGGTAGTTTCATTACCACCAAACCATGCACAAATCTCTTCAAAAAGAGTTTTTGCATCAAGATATTTGTTAAAAGATAGCATTTGCTCACCAGGAATGGTCATAAGCAACAAGTTTCGTGCTTTCTGATCATTTCTCTTTTGTATCTTTTCATCATTGGAGACTGGTCCAGTATTCCTTTTTCTTACTGTCTTCCCTTCAACAAGAACATCTGAATAGCCTAAAGTGAAGGAATCACCATACTGAATTATGTCCCAAAGAGCATAATCTTGAACCATGAAATATTGCTCAACTCTCATCCTCCATAACTCAAACTCATTGGGTTTGATCATGGGCAACTTTGCAGCAACATTTGTTTGAACATTTTGTACATCCATTTCTTGTTTCTTCTAAAAACAACAATATCAACTCTAGCTCTGATACCACTTGCTAGGATGACTTGACACACGATTAAGGTGGTTAAACCTTCTAACTTTGTGTGTATGATATGTTGTGTTAAAATGATTAAGTGCGCGGAATTCACTCAACCAAACTTAGAAGGTTGTGTATGTTATGGAAATGGAATTGTTATGTTTGTTAGTTAGCAATGAACACATATAAAGATTATCACCAAACGATTCAATATTATTAAAGATAATAATACGAGTGATCTTGAAATATCACTAGGGTTACAACCTTGAATCCTTTGTTTCTATCACTTGTGATATATTTGTGTTTGTTCTAACAGTTATGCATGTTCTAACGTATGCATGGACTAACTCTTAATACTTCTTTATTTTTCAAACACACACTTAATATCACTAGTCTAAGATCTCTTTTATAGTCAAAAGATCTTTACAAATTGCTTAAAGTCTTGACCGACTTACTTGGTTAACTTATCCTATTGAGTGTCAGTACATCAGATACAACATGTATCTATGTATACAACTTGTTAACTAAGCACATGGAGAAAGATATTATCTACCGTATATTGTTGACCAAAATACAATAAATATCTTTTCGATCTTATCCTTCTATCAGCAGAGTTGTTCATTATCAGCAGGAACAATCTATCGCTATCAGCAGAATCATCAGCAGAGTTGTTAAGCCTATCAACAGAGTGAAATGCTCTATCAGCAGAATCAACATCATCAGCAGAAACCGTTTTGCACTATCAGCAGAATTATACTTAGAGTAGAATTCGATATTAAACATCTTGAATATTTAATTCCCAACACAACTGTTGTACGCTCTTTTGTCTGTTCATTCTGCAAATTCCAAACTCCGTCTTTTGTATTACTGAATGCCTCCTGAGTCATTCTTATTTTCGGCAAAATACGGACCTCAAACCCGTATGCTAATATGATTACACTGAAAAAGCAAGTGTGGTCCAGCAAAAGGAGGAGTAACTTACATGCTAAACAGCAGGTTTGGATTGTCTTTGCTGTAAACAGAGACAAAGCTATTCTCCCACTCCAGTTTTGTGATACTTCGGGGAAGACGATTCTTCATGTCCCAAAAAACTCTTCTCCCAAGATTCACTGACAGAAAAAACAAGAGAAAGTGTGAGTTTTTAGATAACAAACGTATATTACTTCGCTACTACCACAACATAATATCTAGTATATCTCATAAATATAAGATCTAAAAGCTTACCATCATGCTTCATGAGCCTCATTCTTGCATCTCTCGGCCAGTACTTTTTGTTATTGTAACCGACCATATTCTCGTTGTTAGGATCGGGGTGCTCCGTGAGATAGCGCTGGATAAGATCACGAGCCTCTTAATGTGTAAAGCGGAATAGAATGTGAACTTTGTCAATGTAACGAGAGTACAACCTTATTGGATGTCGGGTTTCAACTTTAGTGTCCCAAAAGGTAATGAACTCATTTGGCATCTGTGGTGGACCAGCAATCTCACTTGCACGAGTCAAACCAAGGATTAAAAGATCCAAGACCAATCCATAGTACTGAACCACAAAAGATGCAAACTGCAGGCCACGTATCAGTCCATATGAGTTTGTGTGGCTCATATCTTTATAAGACAGCACAACATTGTTCTTTGCCGTGACATAATCAGCAATATTGTGGTCAAGGACCAATCGCAGAAGCCTGTTAAGAATTGTCAGATCAATCTTTTCAAAGAACTTCTCATATACCCTGCAAATTGTTTATGCCCTGGCACCATTTATAAACCAAGAGTGGTGGTGGCTCAGAATCTGCAGGCTTGATCCAGTTGGGAAATAGATGACGCTTGTCGCCTTCGTACCACAAGTATTGATCAAGATATGCGTCGGTGATCTTTTCAAGAGGTTCAATCTCATAGACTGGAATCAAATAGCTATACAAATCCATAAACTCAATCCCAACCTGCAAAACAATAACCCACTTAGTTTGAGATCACACAAAGCAAAAGATCCTACTGTTCAGCTATGATAACATTCACATAAGTAACATGTTATGGACTTACTTCTTTGAAAGCACGCTGGGTAAGAAGATGACATTTGATTCTTGATAAAGCCTCATGCGGATTGTCATAAGCTTGTTCAATCAAACCCAATTCTTCTCTTTGAAGCTAATGCAGAAAATAAGCAAGCAAAACGTACCATTTAGGTGCTGTAATAAGCAGATCCAAGCACACCCGTTTGTGCAGAAAATTAGAAGAAAAACGCACCCTTTTTGGGGCGGTATAGCAGCAAATAAACATCCCCTGTTGGGGCTGCGTTTCAGCAAACAAACGCCCCTCGTTGGGGCTGTGTTGCAGCATACAAACACCCTTGAGGGCTGTAACACGACGAATCAAATACCCCCTGTCGGGGCTGGTGTTGGACAGAACTAAGCAAACAAAACAACCCACACCCTTGCGGGTTTGGTGGTGGTTCAAACTGCACAAAACAAACACCCTCTGTGGGTGTGTTTTCCAGCCGAGCAAACCAAGACCAACACCCCTTGTTGGGTGGTCTGTTGGATCAAAACAGAAGCAAGAACAAACAAACCAAGCACACCCTTGCAGGCTGCGTTGGTTGTCCAAAACCCAAGCTACACGCACCCTACGTGGGTTGTTGTGGTGGGTCACAAACAAACCAAACAACACCTTTTGCGGGTTTGTGTTTCCAGCTGAGTCCAACCACAAACAAGTAAGCCATAAAACTACAATAAGCTTAACCAAACTAAACCAAAATAAGCTATAAGCTAGACAAATAAGCTAGAAATGAAATAAAGACAAACTAAGCAACCTCAACTGGGTTTTCGAACCCTAGATCTCTTGGTCGGGTCTTGAACCGAACACAAACCAAAAACCGCAAACCAAAAATAGAACAAACATATGCTATACAAGTCTATCAAAAATTCCAATAGCTATAAACTTATAAATAAGCCACGAAAATAAGCACATCGAGTGAAGCTATTATTAAACCACAAAACGATTTTAACGAATACAAAATAAAAAGAAAATAAGCAAGCTTGGTGGGTTTTCGGCATACCCACAAGAAGAAGAAGGAGATGGTGGTGATAGTTGCGGTTGAATTGGAGTTCGACTTCGACATATGGTTAACCCAATTAATTTTTTTATAACTTCGATCTATCCATCTTTCTTGACCTTGTAGCGGATGGAGATGGCTTGGCAAGGTGATGGTGAAGGCGTGGCTGCGTTGTGGTAGTGGTGTCGATTGCTGGTATAGGAGAAGGAAGAGGAGAGAGTTATCTCTTCTCTTTTCTTTTTGTGTTGGTTTGATACAAATGAGAAAACACATATATATATATATATGGAAATTTTTTTTTAACTGATTATGACCCATACGTTATGACGCTTCTCAAAACGAGTAATCCCCAATAGAAAATTTACTCGAAATGACTCTTATTTTATGACTTTTCTCTTTGCGCGTCATCTTATAGCGTGGGTCATAAAAAGCGGGTCAAGGATAGCCCTTTTTTCTAGTAGTGTCTCATAAAAACATAATGAGCTGATCAACCACTATACAACCAAGGTTACTGAACTCGCTGACACTCAGGCTACAATGGCGGCAGACATCTCTGCCCTGAAGAATGAGACCACTGACATTAAGTAGATGGTCTTCAGCATCCTGACAATTCTTCAGACCTCTCAGGTTACCCCACCTCCTCAGTCAACAGGTGCATCCACTGAAGTTCCAGCACCTGTTGAGGGGGAGAAACTTGATGATCCAACTCCTCAACCTCAGTCTTCTGCACTTATTGTTGCTGCAAACCCTGAACAACCTGAAGCAGTAGCAACAGAAGTCCCTGAAACCTCCACCAGTCAACCCCCTCCCACTGACAAAGGGAAGGGAATCATGGTGACTGAAGATCCTCCTCAAACACAATTGGTTCCGGCATCAACTGAAAGGCGTCCAGACTCTGATGCACCATTTAGTGTTGAGTTAGATGGAGGAAAGATATTCTCTGGGTCTCCAGCAGAAGTGGCCGAAGTCTTGCATCAACAGGACATAAGAAGGGCCAAAGAAAAGGCTGAGAAACTAAGCAGACCAATAATCTTTGAGGTTGCCAAGGAGGTAATTAAGAAGACTGACAAGGACATCAAGGGGGAAGAGTTCCTTAAGCTTCAGGTTGACATCATTAAGGAAGCCAATGAGCAGGAAAGTGTTGGGAATTAAATATTCAAGAAGTTTAATATCGGATTCTATTCAAAGAAAAACGTTAAGTGTGATTCTGCTGCTAGTGCATTTGGTTCCTGCTGTTAATGTTTGTTCCTGCTGCTAGAACATTTGACTCTGCTGCTAGCAATAAATGATTATGCTGCTAGGCTTAGCATTCTGCTGCTGTTGATCCTGCTGCTAATGATACTTGATCCTGCTGCTAGCGATAACTCATTGCTGCTGCTAATGAACATTCTGCTGCTAAGTGGATAAGTATGAAAAGATATTATTTGTATTTTGGTCAACAATATACAGTAGATAATATCTTACCCCATGTGCTTAGTTAACAAGTTGTGTACACAGATACATGTTGTATCTTATGTACTGACACACTCAAGATAAGTTAACAAGTAGTTCGGCTAGACTTTAAGCAATATTGTAAAGATCTTATTGGACTATAAAAGAAGATCTTAGACTCGATATTATGTGTGCATGAAAATAGATAAGTTGATAAGTTCATAACTGTTAAGACATAGAACAAACACAAGAATATCACAAGTTGTAAGAACTTAAGATTCAAGGTTGTAACCCTAGTGATAATTCAAGATCACTCGTATTATTATCATTAATAATATTGAATCGTTTGGTGTTAATCCTTCATTGTTCATTGTCATAGAACAAACATAACCATTCCATTTCCATAACAAAAATAACCTTCTAAGTGTGATTAAGTAAATTCCGCGTACTTAATCATATTAACTCAATATATCATACACACAAAGAACAAAAGGTTTAACCACCTTAACCGTGTGTCGAATCCTAACAAGTGGTATAAGAGCAAGGTTGATATTATTGATTTAGAAGAAAAATCTTGAGAAATGGATGTTCAAGATACTGCTACAAATGTTGCTGCAAAGTTGCCCATGATCAAACAAAATGAGTTTGAGTTATGGAGGTTGAGAATTGAGCAATATTTTATGGTTCAAGATTATGCTCTTTGGGATATCATTATGTATGGTGATTCTTTTTCACTAGGCTATTCAGATGCTATCGTTGAAGGCAAATCAGTAAGACAAAGAAATACTGGACCAGTTTCAAATGAAGAAAGGATACAGAAGAGAAATGATCAAAAAGCAAGAAACTTGTTGCTTATGACCATTCCTAGTGAACAGATGCTATCCTTTAGCAAGTATCCAGATGCAAAAACTCTTTTTGAAGAGATTTGTGCATGGTTTGGTGGTAATGAAACCACCAAGAAAACACAAAAGACATTGCTGAAACAACAAATTGAAAATGTCAGTTCAAATAGCAATGAATCTCTAGATAAGTTGTTTTCTAGATTACACAAGCTTGTCAGTCAGCTAAGTGTATTGAGTGTTGAGATAGCAAAGGAAGATCTCAACATGAAGTTTTTGAGAAGTCTACCTGTTGAGTTCCATACTCATGTGGTTGTCTGGATGAACAAGCCAGATATTGAAACCATGAAACTCAATGATTTGTTCAATAACTTCAAAATTGTTGAACAAAGTCTAAAGAAGACTGGAATCTATAGTCCTAGTTCTGGGAATGTGGCACTCTTGTCATCTCCTAGTATTAGTAACTCAGAAGAGGTAGATGAAGTTGAAAGTGTTTCTACTGCTGTTTATGGTGGTCCTTCTACTAGTTTACAGAAGAATGTTGCAGGACTTGGAGATCCGGCATTTTATGTATTCATGTCTAGTCAAACTAGTGGTTCTTCTCTAACTCATGAAGATCTTGATCAGTTGGATGATAATGATTTGGAAGAGATGGACATCAAATGGCAGGTTGCTTTACTTAGCATGAGGGCTAAGAAGTTCTGGCAGAGAACTGGTAAGCAGATTACCATTGATGGTAATGAAACTGCTGGGTTTGATAAGAAGAAAGTGGAGTGTTTCAACTGTCATAGGTTAGGACACTTTGCTAAAGAATGTAGAAGCCCAAGGAAGCAGGATAATAGGAACACATGGTATAAGCAAGATAAGAGAAAGGAAGTAATAGTTGAAGAGCCAAAGGCTATGTTGGCTATTGATGGTGTTGGATATGACTGGAGCTTCATGGCTGATGAAGAGGAAGCACCAACAAATGCTGCTCTTGTGGCCACTGAGACTGCTCTAATGGCCTTCTCTGATTCAGAGGTAAATTCTATAACCAAATGTTCTGAATCATGTTCTGCTCTTAAAGATAATGAAGAACTTAAAAGAAAAGCTGATAGTAGGCGAGAAGAACTAATTACTGCCTTAGCTAATTTAAGTAATCATAAAAGAGCTATAGGTGTGCTTGAAAAACAAATTGCACACTTTCAAGACAATGAGTCTAGGTTTACTGATGACTTAAATGCTTTAAAAAGAGGAATAGCTTTTAGAGATGAATTACTTAATGGTCAAAGTAAACAGTTATCTGAAGCCAATAATAAAAATGAAAATGTTAAGATAACTATAGATGCTTTAGCTCATGCCTCAGAAGGAATGAATAAGATTTGGGAAGCTCAAGTAATTGATAAAGCTAAGTCAGGTTTAGGATACAAATCTGTTCCTCCACCATATAGAGGTGTTCATTCACCTCCAGGTGTTGATCTAGCACACACAGGCTTTGCTGAGTTTCAAGATCCAATAATGGAATATGGTTCTAAGTCTACTGAGGGTCCTAAGATAGAAAAGGTAAGTGAAAGTTTAGATAAAACTTTACTTTATCAGGACAAGGTGTCCTTTGTTAAGAAAGGAGATGCTATAGTTGTTGAAGATTGCACAACTGATAGTGATGAAGAAGAACAGGTTATGTCTAAACCTGTCTTGGTTAAGAAAGTAGGAACAAAGGTTCCTAAGATAGTCAATCATAATACTAACAGGCCTAAGAACAATGCCAAACATGTTAGGCAACCAGTTAGATATTGTGAGCAATATAGAACCACCAACAAGCCCGGAGGTAACCAAAGGAATTGGAACAACCTCAAGTCTAACCAATTAGGTGATGACTTTGCTTTTTATAACAAAGCTTGTTACACATGTGGTAGTTTTGACCATCTTGCAGCTTTCTGCAACCAATGGGTATCTGGGTATGAAAACCATAGAGTGAACCACAAAAGGCAAACACCTAAATCTCACTTTCACTCTAGTTCTAAGAAAACAAACCCCAGAGTAGTCAAAAACAAGTCTGGCTCAAACACAGATCCTGCTGCTAGACTAATGGTTCCTGCTGCTAGACAATTTGTTCCTGCTGCTCGACCATTTATGACTATTAACCCAAAATCAACAGCTAAGGGTGCAAAAACAACTTTCAAACATGCACCAACAACTATTCTAAGGCCCATTCAAACAAAAGCAGTGGTTCAAAAACAAGTTTGGAAACCAAAGGGTAGAACTACAAAGTTAGCAGATTCTGCTGCTAAGCGTGTGGTTCATTCTGCTGCTAAGGGAAACAGGGCAAATGCTGTTAAGGCCTCAGCATGTTGGATTCTAAAATCGAATGTTGCATCAACTGTCCTTAAAAGATTAAATTACATTGATGCAAGAGGCAGATCCAAGTCAGTAATGGCTTGGGTCCCCAAAAGAAACTAACACTCTTATTTATGTGCAGGAACATTCAAATGAAAAGGAAGAAGATCAAGGATACTCAGATAGTGGATGTTCAAGGCACATGACAGGCAACAAGTCTTATCTCTCAGATTTCCAATCAATAGATGGAGGCTATGTTACCTTTGGAGGGGGTGTTGGTGGCAAAATTTCTGGTAAAGGTACAATCAAAACCGGAAATTTAGATTTTGAAGATGTGTTCTATGTAAAAGAGCTAAATTATAATCTTTTTAGTGTCTCACAAATGTGTGACAAAAAGAACAATGTTCTCTTCTGTGAGACTGAATGTCTTATACTTTCTCCTGATTTTAAGATGCCTGATGAAAGTCAAGTACTTCTTAGAATTCCTAGAAAGGGCAATATGTACATTGTAGACATGAAGAACATTGTTCCTAAAAAGAATTTAACTTGTCTTGTTGCAAAGGCCACATTGGATGAATCAATGAAATGGCATAGAAGGCTTGGTCATATTAATTTCAAAACCATAAATAAAATTGTTAAGAATGGTTTGGTAAGAGGTTTACCTCACAAAAGATTTGAAAATGATCAAACATGCATTGCTTGTCTTAAAGGCAAACAACACAAAGCCACTTGTAAGCCCAAGATTTTTAACTCTATCAATCAATCTTTGTTTATGCTTCATATGGACTTATTTGGACCTGTTTCAGTAATTAGCATAATGCATAAGAGATATTGTCTAGTTATTACTGATGACTATAGTAGATTTACATGGGTTTTCTTTTTAGCCACTAAGGATGAGACATCAAGCATCCTTAATGACTTCATTACACAGATAGAAAACCAAGTAAGCAAGAAAGTAAAAGTCATTAGATGTGATAACGGGACAGAGTTTAAGAATAGAGTTATGGATGACTTCTGCAAAGAAAAAGGTATTACGAGAGAATTTAGTGTTGCTAGAACACCACAACAGAATGGTGTAGCTGAAAGAAAGAATAGAACACTAATTGAAGCTGCTAGAACAATGTTAGCTGATTCTAAGCTACCTATAACTTTTTGGGCAGAGGCAGTCAACACTGCTTGCTATGTTCAAAATAGAGTTTTAGTTGTGCAGCCTCACAATAAGACATCATATGAACTTTTTAATGGTAGAAATCCTGCAATAAGATTTCTTAGACCTTTTGGATGTCATGTGACAATTCTCAATACCTTAGACCATTTAGGAAAATTTGATGGTAAAGCAGATGAAGGATTCTTTGTTGGATATTCTCTTAATAGCAAAGCATTTAGAGTATACAACACAAGAACATAAATAGTAGAGGAAAACCTACATGTGGAGTTTTTAGAAAACAAATCCAATGTAGAAGGTCAAGGACCAAAATGGCTATTTGATCTAGAGTATCTAACCAATTCAATGAATTATGTGCCTTTTGTTGCAGAAACTAATGATTTTGCAGGTTCTAATACAACAAATGAGGCAGAGTTATAGAAAGATCAAAATGATGTGATAATGCCAATAGGGTCAAGTACAATTGTGGAATCAACTTCAACAACTGATGAATCTTCTTCTAGCAAAGCTAAAGAAGGTGTTGAAGATGAAAGCAAAGAAGATGGAACTCAGGAACAACAAAATGTTTCTGCTGGTAGCATTTCTGTTGCTGCTGGTAGTGTATCTGTTTCTGCTGGTGATTCTGCTGCTAAGCTTACTGATTCTGCTGTTCGGCCAAATGATTCTTCTGCTGGCCCTTCAGAGACAAAAGAAGCAGAATTCTCAGATAATGAGGTGGATTTCAACAATCTTCCATCAAATTATCAAGTTCCTTCTACTCCACAAACAAGAATTCACAAAGTCCACTCCCTGGAACATGTGATTAGAGATGTACAATCTGGTGTGAAGACAAGACATCAATTGATGACTTCAGACCAACAAGGGCTTCTTGATGCCCTTTATGCTTCAAAACAGCATGAGCTTTCAAACTCTTGCTTGTTTGTATGTTTTCTCTCACAAGATGAACCAAAGAACATTATTAAGGCCCTAGATGATTCAAGCTGGTTAGAGGCTATGCAAGAAGAGCTTCTTCAGTTCAAGATTCAAAAGGTTTGGGTGCTAGTTGATTTACCTACAGGTGTGAAGGTAATTGGCACTAGATGGGTTTTTAAGAACAAAAGGGATGAAAGGGGAATAGTGATTAAGAATAAGGCTAGATTAGTAGCCCAAGGGTACACACAAGAAGAATGAATAGACTATGATGAAGTTTATGCTCCTGTAGCAAGGATTGAGGCAATTAGGCTTTTCTTAGCTTATGCTTCATTTTTAGGCTTCACAGTCTACCAAATGGATGTCAAGAGTGCATTCTTATATGGAACAATTGAAGAAGAGGTGTATGTTACACAACCTCCAGGCTTCATTGACCCTGACCATCCAAACAAAGTGTACAGAGTAGTGAAAGCTCTATATGGCCTTCATCAGGCACCAAGAGCTTGGTATGCAACACTAGCTTCCTACTTATTAGAAAATGGATTTCAAAGAGGAAAGATTGATCAGACACTTTTCATCAAACAGCACAAGAAGGATCTTCTGTTAGTGCAGGTGTATGTGGATGACATTATCTTTGGATCTACTAGGAAGGAGATGTGTTTAGAATTTGAGAAGCTTATGAAAGATAAGTTTCAGATGAGTTCTATGGGAGAACTTACATTCTTTTTGGGTTTGCAAGTTAAGCAATCATCTGAAGGCATATTTATTAGTCAAGACAAATATGTTGCAGAGATACTTAGAAAATTTCAATTTGCTGATTCAAAAATAGCAAGCACACCAATGGACTCAGAGAAGCACCTTCTGAAAGATGAAGATGGAGAAAATGTAGATGTTTGTGTTTGTGCAAGATTTCAAGTTACTCCAAAGGTTTCTCATTTAACTGCAGTCAAGAGAATTTTTAGATATCTCAAAGGTCAACCAAGGTTGGGTATATGGTATTCTAGAGAATCTCCTTTTGACTTGGTAGCATATTCGGATAGTGATTATGCTGGTGCTAGCTTGGACAGAAAGTCAACAACTGGAGGATGTCAATTCCTTGGGTGTAGACTTGTCTCATGGCAGTGTAAGAAGCAAACAAGTGTGGCAAATTCAACAACTGAAGCTGAATATATAGCTGCTGCAAGTTGCTCTAGTCAAGTTCTATGGCTTCAAAACCAACTTCTTGATTATGGGTACAATTTCTTAAACACTGTTATTCATATTGATAATAGTAGTACAATTTGTATTATTAAAAATCCAGTGCAACATTCTAAAACAAAACACATTGAAATTAGACATCACTTTATAAGAGACTGCAATGAGAAAAAGTTAATTCAAGTTCTTAAAGTTGCTTCAGAACACAACTTTGCAGATCTGCTAACAAAAGCTTTTGATGTTTCAAGGTTTCAGTACTTGGTAGCAAGTATTGGAATGCTTAATCTTTGAATTTTCAATCTAATGTGTTTATGTAAATAAATTTTTGTTTCTGCTGCTGGCTTTATATAATACTGCTGCTATTACAAAAAGTTTGTGCTGCTAGTACAAATTTAAAATTTGTTATTCATACAGTTGGTCTTATGATTTTTCTAATACAAGACAAGTACTTTGTACTTTGTTCTTTTGGTTTTAGACTAACATGCTCAGGTATGAATATGTGAACATAAAGGAAATTTCACGTGGAATGGAAGCAACAAAATGCTAATATTGGTTGCTGCCATAACAGGTTTATGATGGACTGAGTTTGGGAATTCTTAACAAAGGTTTATACCTAAGTTACTTACTTCCTTAAAACTACTTTCTTGAAACCTAGTTATGATATTTCACATTGAATTGATGACTTAGTTGATCAGATAGTAACTGATGCAACTCACTTTCTATCATTTTATACTTTTAAGTATAATGTGCAAGTCTAAGGACATCTGATAGAAAGAACAGCTAGTAAAAGTGAATCTAACACTTGTGTTAGAGGCAACAACTACTATGAGCTGGAAACCCTGTCAGGAAAACTCTTTGAATGAGTTTATTTTTACACAGGCAGTTATTTATAACTGAAAACATTGGTTCTCACACAACCAGAGGTTGCTTTAAACCGAAATTTTGATTAAGTGTCTGTTATACACTTAATCCCTTCAAAATGGTTGAAAGCAGTATGATTTTTCAATTCTAAAATCATGAACATACTGCTAAGTCAAATAATTTCTTAAACAAGGATTTTCAAAGGATTCACAAAAACCATCCATTGATGGACCATGAATCAAATGTCCACTGATTCACCTCTCATAGGAGTTAACACACCTAGAAGTGATGAGGGCAGTAACTTAAACTCTTAAGGAATTGATGGCTTCATGTACAACATTGTCTGACAACAAGTTCTAAATGATGGATCAGATGATAAGGAAAGATATATTTTGGTACATAGTGAGATCTTCCAAACAAGGGGAGGAAACAAAAGTTATTTGTATCTCAGGGGAGGAAATAATAGCCCAGAAAAGGAAGATAATCCAATGAAAGGAAGGAGAAGACAAGAGCATACAAGATGATGACATGGAGGTTGAAAATGACAAGAACATTCCAAAGGAGAAAGTTCTATCTAGGTCAAACGAAGAAAAGTTTCAATTTCAGTTTACCACGTTTGTTCATCACTTGCAAAGACATGCTAATAGATGATTTCACTTGTTGAAACAAGCATCCAAGATACACAGCATCATTGCCTCTTATAATTCCTCCATCCAAGGAAATTGCACCATCTTTTAGTCCAAGATTGGAGCAATGTGTTGATATTGTTAAAGTCAAAGAACAAAGCAGATGAATTACTAAGAAGATATTCAATCTTGAAGAACAGAAGTGTTTGAAAGATCTTCACAATCCATAATTTAATTCAGAAACATGTTGAAATGGATTCACATGTTTAGGGGAGGATTGTTGGGAATTAAATATTCAAGAAGTTTAATATCGGATTCTATTCAAAGAAAAACGTTAAGTGTGATTCTGCTGCTAGTGCATTTGGTTCCTGCTGTTAATGTTTGTTCCTGCTGCTAGAACATTTGACTCTGCTGCTAGCAATAAATGATTCTGCTGCTAGGCTTAGCATTCTGCTGCTGTTGATCTTGCTGCTAATGATACTTGATCCTGCTGCTAGCGATAACTCATTGCTGCTGCTAATGAACATTCTGCTGCTAAGTGGATAAGTATGAAAAGATATTATTTGTATTTTGGTCAACAATATACGGTAGATAATATCTTACCCCATGTGCTTAGTTAACAAGTTGTGTACACAGATACATGTTGTATCTTATGTACTGACACACTCAAGATAAGTTAACAAGTAGGTCGGCTAGACTTTAAGCAATATTGTAAAGATCTTCTTGGACTATAAAAGAAGATCTTAGACTCGATATTATGTGTGCATGAAAATAGATAAGTTGAAAAACTCATAACAGTTAAGACATAGAACAAACACAAGAATATCACAAGTTGTAAGAACTTAAGATTCAAGGTTGTAACCCTAGTGATAATTCAAGATCACTCGTATTATTATCATTAATAATATTGAATCGTTTGGTGTTAATCCTTCATTGTTCATTGTCATAGAACAAACATAACCATTCCATTTCCATAACAAAAATAACCTTCTAAGTGTGATTAAGTAAATTCCGCGTACTTAATCATTTTAACTCAATATATCATACACACAAAGAACAAAAGGTTTAAACACCTTAACCGTGTGTCCAATCCTATCACAAAGCTCAGAGAAGAAAGGAGGAACAGAACCTATGAGAGGTATATGTGGCATATGACAAAGACCAAGGGAGAAGGCACAATTACTGACATGACCATTAACCTGACTACCCTGGTAAGCGTTACGGTTCACAAAGGGACCAAGAAAGTCTGAAGTAAACAAACCCTTCAGATTCTCAGAATATGGGTTAAGGGAATGGGACATGATGATGCCCATCTTGAGGAAGAAGCAAGGCAAGTTGGTTCCAAGTCTTCTCAAGACCCTGAACTCCAAATATGAAGAACTTGAAAAAGTGGCTAAGAGTTTAGGAATAGATCATGAGAAGGCGCTTGCTTCTCAGGGACTGTCAATCCCTGAGCCTACTCAGAAGACCGGGAGGAAAAGAAAAGCTGTGGGTCAGGAGCCTGAACAATTCATAGCTGCTCTTCACTGCAACGGGATTCCTCCTCCGGGAGTCAAGTTTGTTCCCAACCTGGTCATCAAGGAGCCTGAGTATGGCATATTCTTTGCCGATGAGTTCAGCCAACCAGCCTTCCAAAGAGTCAGTGACATCAACCTAGTGGAAACGACAACTCTCCTGGCGTACAAGCTAATGGCACTTCAAGTGAAGGGTCGTGATAATGAAGAGTTTGTCAAGCTGTTGGATAGGATGATGAAAGAGCGACCTGACAAAGAAGTGTTAGTGTCGAAGAAAGCTAAACTAGAACTCATGGGTATCTTGGAAGGAGAACAAGAACTCTGAGTATTATGTTAGATGATAGGACTTTGTAAATGATAAATAAAATGATATGTTTTGTTATTTCAGTATCATTTCATTGCTTTCTAGTATATTCAGTATGAGTAGAAGCCCATTTGCTCACTTATAACTGATAAAACACTTATGCATAATTTATATCCAAATAGGGGGAGATTGTTGGGTCCGTCAGTACCCAAGGATTCTGAAAACAGGATTTGAATACAAATTACGCTAAGTGTTAATCAACCGAAAACATACTTAAGTCACTGAGTGAACAGTCACTCAGTGAGTTACCTTCAAGATGCTCAGGACGAGTCTAAGAAGAAAGACTCACCACTCAGTGAGGCGGAACTCCCTGATTGTTACTTGAGACAAAGAAGAAGGTAATGGGTTCAGTGAGTGTTGGACAAGAACTCACTGAACCCCAGTCTCCTCAACAACAATAAGTGATTAAAGACTGAAGGCGAAGACTGAAGAACCTTAAGCCTGAAAGAAAGGCGGGATTGAGCGGGAAGAGTTTGAAGAAATAAGGATAAGTCTTATCGGGCCAGAAACAAACCTTCCCTAAAGCGGCTAAAAGTCAAGAAGTGTCAGAACTGACACTCGAAGACTTTTTGGCCCATTCCTATTGGTTCTTGGAAATGACAAATACTGTTGTAGTTGTCAGACACGCTTTGTATTCTTTTTGTATTTTAATCTTCAGTACTCTTTGATGTTTGTATATAAATAGCAACAGATGGAGAAAAGTGGGTTAAGTTTTGTGCATTAAAAGCTTAGACTTTCACAAAACCATTTTTCTCCTACAAAGAGTAACTACATCCCTGAGATAGCTCAGTGGGTCAATATTGTTACCACTCAAGCATAGCTTGAGTTTAGATTGGAGACACACCATACCTTGTCTATTCAATCCCAAGTGTTTGTTCCGCAAAACACTTGGGTAATAGATTCTTTGATTGATTTCTAATAAGAATTTAAACGTTGAAAAACTGTGTTTTTATATTTACGTTTTACTTATCAGCTATAATTAATCATTACATTAATCTCAGTCATTAACACAATTAGATTAACTCTATAGTTACTTCTAAGTGTGTAAAGGGAACAACAAAAGCTAATGGTTGAAATTGCGACAAAGCTACATAAGGTGCCAACGGAAGACAAGAGCATCTCTCCTTTGAAGGAGATTCAACACCAAATAGTTTTTGTAAGCCGAGATAACCTGATGAACTTATCACACCGTTGTACAAGCTACTATTCCAAGGTGCAAATTGAGATAAAAGGCCTAAGCGAGTTAAACTTCAAAACTGGATCACGACTTACATGGAATGGGGTCCAAAGTCATTATTTTGTTAAAAGATCATTTGTTAAAAGTGGTATAATGATGGTGGATATGATGAAAAAGATGCAGTTGGGCACCTACGATAAATTTAGAAACAAGGAGAAGAAGAAACACGTTTAGTCTACAACGATTCCTCCGGATGAACTCGAGGTCGAGTTCTTTTCAAGAAGGGGAGAATGATGGAGGACAAAAATAAACTAAAAGAACGATCCAGCATATTAAGATTAGTATTATAATTGGTTTAGGATTTCTCTCTACATTTATGCATTATCTTTTAATTTAGATTTATCGGTTTAGGAATATTTAGGAATTATCCAAGAGTTTCCTAGTTATAGTCGTCTTAGGATTCTTGGGTCTATATAACCACAAACCATCTTCTTTGTAATTGATTCTATTCAATATTATTCAACTTTAGTTTCTGGATACGTGTTCCACGTTCTCGTTTTGTGTTCCTAGTGAGCCAAATTTCAACCAAGGTTATTCTTGCGTTTGCAATTAACCTGTTTATAACGTGTTTGTAAACTAAGCCTTCCGCTGTCCTACTTCAACAAACCATGTCGAACATGTAACCACCACTCACGAGAAAAATAACATGGTCTCGTGTTGTATGTGTCAAGTCACCAGTTATCCCATCACACCACTCTGAGGTTATCCACTCCGCGTCGCCCTCATTCATAGTCCCTCACTCATAGGTCGGGTGTAATAGGATAAGGAAGACGTGTCTTCCTCCTCCCACCACGCGTCCTAGCTACCTCATGCTTAAAATGATGCGTCTTGGGCAAATTTTGAGCACACATCGATCGTCTGCAAGACTAAATTGTGCAAAGACTTGTGTGTATGATGTTGGTTTTTGTGAGGTATGTTTGATTGGTGAAGTTGGTGGTTTTATTACACCTAACAAGTGGAGTGAAAAGATAATGTGGCACTGACTTGACGATGATACCATCACACGCATCCTTATACACCCGTAACGACAACAAGGACGATGAGTGCAAAACATTTTCTAGATAACTAAACAACAAAACATTAAAACAAACTAAAAGGACTATTTTTCATAACCAACTCCACCTACTTCCCCAAATCTTTACACCCGCCGATCTCTCTCTCCCTCCCGTCAAACCATGGCGATCCGCCCCGTACCCATACACAAAAACCCAAAACCAAACTCACAAAATTTCATACAAAAAATTTACAAAAACCCAAAAACACCCTTTGCTTTTGCTCTACTTTTAGCTGATGCTGTACTTACAGCTCTAATTATAGCCTATGTTCCTTGTAAGTACTATTTTATATAAAAAAAAAAAACTGTATACATTTTGGTTACTATTAAGTTATAATTTGTATTTTTGTAATGGTTGAATTTGTAGATACAAAGATTGATTGGGATGCTTACATGTCACAGGTGAGTGTTTTTTTGAATTGTTTTTAATGATACGAGGTTTATATTATGTTCTAAGTTAGAATATGTGGTCTTTGTTATACGTGTCACTCTTATGTATAACTGAAATGGTTTGTGCATCTAAATAGGAATATAAATTTCATTGGTTATTTGCGTAATTTATCATGTCGATTTAGTTTAACTAGGGTGAAATGATAATATACACAATAACCATTGAGAATTTATATTGCGAAACCATTTTCGAGTATGTCTTTCTTTGTCTGCTAAAGAGGTGCATTTTTATCTAGACGGCATTCTGAATTTGATATAGGTTTTGTATTATTAGGAGAGATTAATTACAAATACGCTATATAACCTGATAGGCTGTCGTATGAGTGTCTGGACTTTGGACATTGCAATTACTTGAGACTCTAAAGACAAAGTAGTCAAACACAAATTACTTATTATTTCATCTCAAATTGTCAGACAGTCATTTTCAGTTTCGTACATCGAAGCACTCAAACTTAGTTATCAAGCCTATTGAAATGTAAAAATCTGACATACAGTTTTAATAAGCAATCCAAACACTCCCTATCAGTTTTGCAAATTTAAAGTAAATGTTTCGACATCCAAACTATATTTGCTACTTTTTTATAAGATGGTGAATGAAATGAGTGACCAAACAGGTTAATGGATTTATTGACGGAGAAAGAGATTATAGCAATCTGAAAGGAGATACTGGACCATTGGTGTACCCGGCTGGGTTTCTATATATATACACCGCCATACAGCATGTTACAGGAGGCCAGGTCTATCCTGCTCAGGTGAATTCTTACTTGCATTTGGAACTAATTTAAATCACTTGCAATGAGCCTTTTGCATTATCCTTTTTCTATACATATGATTGAAAGTTGATGGTATATGATGAACTGGTTTTCAGTAATGTAGGGCTAAAAATGGTTGAAACCAACCAATCTTCAAATAATTGGTGGTTCAGGCCATAAAATTTCATTTTCAATTCTTACGTCTCTTGACTTTTTTTGGGGTCGTATATATGCAGTTTTTCTTGCATTAAAGGTTTAGGGACATGAATGTGATCGATAAAATAATGGAAATTGTAGGTTGAATCTAACTTTAGAAAAAGTTTAAGGGACGAAACCACTGCTAAAGAAAGGTTAAGACTGAAGAGTATAATAGCGAAAAAGTTGAAAGTTTGTTTGTTTTTAGCATTAGTTACCCGATCGTATTATATTGGAATTTGGTTCACTATATTGTAGCATGATGATGTCAAATACCGGTGATAAGGTTCAAGTTTTGTTGTCCAATTAGTCAATCCTGTCATATTTGAATCTGGGTCACTATATCGTAGCATGATAATGTTGAGTGGTGATAAGGTTCAAGTTTTGTAGTCAAATTAATCAAAATAACGAACCTAATGGGATGCGGGGGACAGGGGTATTGGTTTTAGAGGATTATGTGGGTATCATGTAAAAAACTAAATCAAAGGTAAATATTTTTGTAGTCTTCAAAACAATAGAAATTGCGTTTGTGGGTTATGGGTTCAGGAAATGCACAATTGAGTCAATTTAGATTCAAATGTATATGTGATGCAGTGGTTCAGCTATACTCTTATACCAGAGGTAAGTCAATGTTCTAGATGATTTGAGATAGCTGTATCTATATTAAAGTAATTTAGAACCTGTAAATGTATTTCATGCAAATGCCATCTGTGTTTTGAAGATCTTGAGGCTAAATAGATCTGTGAAACCTTTTCATCTAAACGTCTGCAGTTCTATTTACAGTCGGTCAATTACAGATAATTTATGGGGCCGTTTTATGTTTTCAGTATCTAACTAAGTATTAATCAGTGGTTCATAATGTTTTGTGTTATTTCAGATTCTCTTTGGCTTTCTCTACATTGTGAATCTTGGAATAGTCCTATTCATTTATGTGAAGACTGATGTGGTATGAACAATTTCTGTTTATTTACAAGCTGTTGATACTTAAGCATGCATTTTGATGTACATTATTGACTGTACCATCAGTATATGTAACAAAAAAATGTGGTTTTCTGTTTATCTTGCAGCTACCTTGGTGGGCCCTTGCTTTGCTTTCGTTATCTAAAAGATTGCATTCTATCTTTGTGCTACGTCTCTTCAACGACTGCTTTGCCATGACTCTTTTCCATGCTTCTTTGGTTCCGCTCCTTTATCAGAAATGGCATCTAAGCTTAATAATTTTCAGGTTTCTCTATTTTTAGCCGAGAAAAAGAAATTCATCCTGATGTTTTGAGATCAACAAAGCAATATAAGGCTTCAACTTGGTTTTTGTTTTGTTTTGCAGCGCAGCTGTTTCGGTGAAGATGAATGTACTTCTGTATGCCCCGCCTTTGCTTCTTCTCATGCTTAAGGTATGCTTAAAGATTCTTTAGGATTGTTGACGTTTGTGTATTATCCTGCGTGCATTTCGTCATTTACTCAACCTACAATTTATCTGTTTCAGTGTATCGCTTTTAATACAGGCTATGGACATTATCGGGGTGATATCAGCTCTAGCAGGTGCAGCAGTAGTACAGGTGTTTATTCTCATCTTATCACATTATCAATCTGTTATGTATGACCATTAGCAATTAACACTTGTGAAATGTTTTACTGCCCTGAGTTGTATGCATAATATTAGTTTTTCCATCCTTTTACCAACTTTGGTGTTCATTATGCAGATTGTGTTGGGGTTACCGTTTCTATGGTCATACCCAATTGAATATCTATCTAAAGCCTTCAATCTTGGACGCGTTTTTATCCACTTTTGGTAATCTTCTAAGCCCATAAATTTGTAAAACTATCGAAATGCTCATTTAAACATGTTTTTCGTAATATATGGAATTCTGCTTTTAGATGTATCATCTTCTTTTTACCAGGTCCGTGAACTTCAAATTTGTTCCTGAGCCTATTTTTGTGTCAAAGGAGTTTGCTCTCATCTTACTAGTTGCTCATCTCGGTGGTCTGGTGATTTTTGCACATTATAGATGGTGCAAGTAAGTATGAGATTGTGCTAAATGAGAGAGAAACCAATATTTGTCTTCACGTTGACTAAACGTTTAAAACTTTTATGTTTACCCTTTTACAGACATGAAGGAGGATTAGTCTCTTTCTTACGGTCTAGATTCCTTCAAATGCAGCTCAAAACCAGCATTACAAGCTCTTTCCCTCTCGATAAAAGTAACAAGTCTAGCTCTGGTTTGAAGCTTCTCAAAAGCGAGCGTAAGTTAACCTTCTTTTACCATGCTTTCGTTTGTGATACTTGACTAACCATAACCGTTGATAAATTACGCAGATATTGTTACAACTATGTTCACCGGCAATTTTATTGGCATTGTATGTGCACGATCTTTGCACTATCAGTTCTATTCCTGGTACGCTAATTGTGTGTGTGTGTGTGTTTGGGTTTGGGTTTTTTTTTTTTTTTTTTTTTTTTTTTTTTTTTTTTTTTTTTTTTTTTGGTGGTACTAATGACAGTGTTTGGAAATTTGTGCAGGTATTTCTGTAGCTTACCATATCTTTTATGGAGAACACCTTATCCGACTATAGTTAGGTAAGTCAATGGACCATCTTAGTTCATTATTAGGTCGATAAATCCTTGTGCATGTCATTCTAATTTGCTTATATGGTATGGTCTTGCAGGCTGATGCTGTTTGCAGGGGTGGAGATCTGTTGGAATATTTTCCCATCCACAGTCTACTCTTCCATCACGCTCCTTAGTATACATGTAATCATATTGTGGGGTCTCTGGATGGCCCCACCTGAGTATCCATACGAAAGTGACAAATCACAGGCCGGAAAGAAGGCCAAATGAAACCGCTGAGTATACATCTTGTTTTGTTGTTAGGGATCAACCCGTCGGCTAATTCTTCTGTCATATTTACTTTCATGTTTGTACTATAGAGTATAGACATTTTGGGTAGAATTCAAATATATGGGACCATAGACGGTTTAATCCTGTCCATAATTGTAGCCAAAACCAACTTACTCGACATGCCATATGACCAAACGCATTTGTTTGTGCACTAAAAGAATGACAATGAACATGACGATACTATAGGGTTGTTTTATGGTGTTTATGTTATGAGGCGATTTTCAGATTTTGATAAAAAGCTTGTTTTAACTTCAGAATATGAAATTTGCAATATTCCAGTTTGATCCTAAATCTAAAATACAAATTTATTTAGAGAGTGTGGTATCATTTCGGAGAAGGTCATCTTATTACTGGGTTTGCGAAAAACAAATGATCAAAAAATCAAATTTTTTTGGCAAAACCTATAAAAAGCGATTATGTGCAGTTTTTATGACAAAACATAGTTTTGGAATAGTTTCCGGAAAACATGTTGAGATTCAAAACTTGTAAACTGCAAACATATAATCTGTTTTGAAACGCAACCACCAACCTTTGAATATGCATATAAACATGTTGGGCGTTTGATTCATAAACGTAAAGTACTATGCTGTTGGAATGGGAACGCGTGAACAAAGCTACCACTGTTTGCGGGTTTAGAATATGCCTACATTTGTACGATTGGTACCCGTTTTCGAAAACTAAACCTACCAACCAAACATGTTTATCAACTCATGTACTCATGTAGCTCTCTTTAATTTGTGCATTTCTCACTACTGTATCAACGATTGGTACCCATTTTCGAAAACTAAACCTACTAACCAAACATGTTTATCAACTCATGTACTCATGTTGGGCTATAACAAGTTTAGTAGGAAGACAATGGCACCAATGGTGATCATCAGCAACGATGAATGAACCAATGAGGATTCAGCCCGACTATGGCCATTCTTGTGAGACGATGTATCGACCTTGTCACAACTAAGCCCATCTTTGCCTCCTTTATACATGCTAGCAAAAAGCCCGGGAGG
Organism: Artemisia tridentata subsp. tridentata; assembly: GCA_021014915.2. Lineage (NCBI taxonomy): Eukaryota > Viridiplantae > Streptophyta > Magnoliopsida > Asterales > Asteraceae > Artemisia > Artemisia tridentata. The sequence goes on from CP139508.1 coordinate 395,999,904, forward strand.
ATATTTCCCATACAAATTAATATAACTAAACAAAGTCGATGCACAATTAGTCTTCTCATCATTAACTTGCTCCCAGTGAGGGCAAGCAACTTGTAAAAAGGAGTTACAACACGGGTCACGTTGGTATACGGGTCCTTTGCATTGGCTCGTGATGATTGTGTAGTTCTCATTCTCAAAGTTCACTGGACAAGCTGCAAAATATTGTAACACATTTATCAGAATTTCCATTTAATCTTTAATTAGCCTTCAACCATGACGCGCCATGTATCGAAAGCTGTATGTTATCCTAAAGGTTCCTCTTTTAGGCACGACATAAGAATTAAACTGGCGTAGTGGGTGTTTATTAGCTCTAAATTGTATCTGTGGTGATGGTTACGTACTTGAGCATAAAGATTCCATTTGTTTTGCCTTGTTCCCACAACTTAACATGTCGGATTTTCATTTTACGGCATCATTGAAATCTAATGTACTAAATGAACAAATGAACCAAGTGTTTTCATGCATTATCAATACGAATCAAGAAAGGAAAAACATACATTGTTTCTGTTGAAGAAGATTGCGTGTCACCCCTCTATGAGATTCAAGCGCGTTATCTATCAGAATTCAAAAATGATCAGAAATCACACCAATGAATACCATTTCATAAGCCACAAGAAAATTTGTAGAAGAAAATTATGAATTTTACATGATATTTGACGAGAAGAGGCAACAAAAGTAGGAGGCAAAAGGAGGAACAAAACGAAATGCATTACCCAAAATAAATCCATCACTTGTTCTCTTTTTGCATCGATCTCTATTTTTGATCTTTCACCTTTGCATTAATTTTCTTGAATAAGTTTTTAAGTTCTAAGAAATTATTAATATGTCCTTTCTTTTGGGCAAGAAGAGGGACAATAGAATTCAAGAATGCATGCTTCATGCCTTCATCTTGTAACAAAATAAAATCCAATAATCTATGCTTAATCTAGTAAGATGCATTCAACCCCTTGATTTATTTCTCTTATTACACTTTGACTCTATATATTGTAACAATGTTCACAACTTCACATAGGTTTAGGGCTGTAAACGAACCGATCGAACACGAACGAAGACTTGTTCATGTTCGTTCGTTTAATTTTAACCGGACAAATAAACCAACACGAATACTCAAACGGA